>JAADWJ010000815.1:0-11738 GCA_023336165.1 Pythium monospermum | reverse complement strand
GACGGCAGCAGCGACCACAACAGGTTCCAGCGCGCCAGCAGCGCAGCCGAGCGACGAGACTGCCTACCCACAGCTGCGCCGAGTGCTGTACACGGAACAGCGTGGTGCGCATCTCGATTTGCACGCAAATGACTACGAATTTGAGCCAAGTTGCAATGAGATCGTGCTTTTTTTCAACTCGCTACCGCCACAGGAAGCCCATAAATTGCTTCGTGCGCTGCACACAACGGCAGCCGAAGTGCAAGTGCCACAGCTGGGCGAGTCGTACGCAATCGCGGTGGATTTGCTCAGTGAGAAAGAGCGGCGTTTGTTTCTCACCGAGTATTTCCAACTGGTCTCGACCGACGAGCTTCAAGATGCGCTGAGGGACCGAGACGAAAGCAACCAAGACAAGCAGTGGCAAACGTTCTTGGACGAAATGAAAGGCGTGCTTTGCGTGGATGACACAAAGCCAGTCAAGCACCCGGGGCAACCGGAATCGTTCCACTCGGACGAAGCCCGCATTGGCACGAGCGTGTACGAGCTGGTCGACTTGGTAGGCGAGATGGCAGCCGAAGTGTCACTCGCCGAGGAGAAAAAACCACTGCGTGTGTCGCCCGAGCTCACAGCGCGACTCAAGCCCTACCTGACGGTGAAGAAGAAGATGGAGAAAGCGCGACAGCTGATGATGGCCAAACCCGCAGCGTGCATGGAGCCAGTCGATTTGTTGCCTCGGACTTGCGCGTGCGTCTGTGGCAACCACAAGCTCGTATATATGCAGGAGGGTGAGGAGTCTACTGCATCTCCAGTGGCCACTGTGGACACTTCCGCAACCGCCCAAGAGCATAAGCGGCCATCCAAAAGAAGGAAATCGTCTGCGGCGCGCGCGACAAGCAAACGGAAAAGCACGACGCACAATGGATCGAGCCGCGTCAACACACGCGCTTCGCTAGCCACCGTAAGGCTGTTCCCACTGGCGGAAGCCTGCCACTTGGTGAGTCTCGTCGTGCAGCTTCAATTCTCTCGTGATGCTGCTGTGATAAGTGGCGCAGCGACACCGCGGCGCGGGTCCACGAGACGCGAGAGCCAAGCACAAGCACAAGCACAAGCAGTCGGGGAGCAAACGGCAAGCCCACGGTTGTCGTTTAAAGCACTCACCAAAGATCTGCTGATGCGCAAATACGGCATCAAGTCCATCGCGATCATGCACATGCTTCAGCTGGAAAAGTCGCTTGTCCACTATGGTGCGACCGACAAACACCCACGGTGTGAGCTCTTTGCATGGTTTATCGGAGCTGATAAGATGCGCTGCCAGTACAAAGATCTCGGGTACGTGTTCTACTTGCGCGTCGTGAAGACGGTCATTGGCGTCTTGCTCAAGAAGCCAGTGGATGCGCTGACCTACGCAGAGCTCATCGCTGCCTGGACCGAGCAAATCGGCGAAGCAGAAACGACGGTGAGTGGCAGTGCAGCGTCCTCACTGAAGACGCTCTCGGCATCGCAGTGTATGGAAGTGTGCAACGTCGCGTTCCCAGTGTGGATGAAAGCCACGACGACGTATGAGGTCGCAGTCGAGAGATTCAAGTCGGCAGCTGCCTTCATAGATATCGAGCAGCTCATCAAGCGCGTGATGGCCGTCTGGGAAGCTCAAGTTGTGTTGATGCTCGCACAACTTGAAGAAGTTATGACCACAACAGCAACTGCAATGGCAGGAGCGACAACATCTACAGCGACGACGTTCGAGCTGGACGTGTCGTCGTTCAGCAACTGCATGGCTGCTTGTGGCGTCGAGATGACAAGCGCACAGGCACTAGAGCACTTTGGCTGGCTGACACCAGACGATGGCATCACGCTGCCTATCAGCAAAGCCGTGTTGTTTGCCATGGAGCAAAAGTACCTACGATACTTGTGACAGCCCAAAAAATAAAAAAAATAAGAATCCGGTAGATATGGATACATATCCCTCATTAGAGTGACATGCATCAGTACAGTGAACCCTTCTTATTCGCATACTGGGTCTGCTGTGCGAACGCCAACCCATCATTTTTACGCCATCATGGCAAAGCGGTGGGCAGTTCCTCTGAGCTGCTTCGCTGCGGGCGTCGCTGGCGGGTCGCTGCTCAAGCCATCGCAAAAGAACGAAAGCGTTGCTACAGCACCGTCAGCACCGCCGCTTACGAACCGTGGCCAGCCTGTGGATCTCATAGGTGCGGTCGGCAACACGCCTCTGATCGAGCTCAAGAGCCTCTCCAAGCTCACAGGCTGCAAGATCTATGCCAAGGCCGAGTATATGAACCCGTGCGGAAGTGTGAAAGACCGCGCGGCCAAGTTTTTGATCTTGGATGCCGAGGAAAAGGGGCTCTTGACACCAGGGAGCTGCTCGACCATCGTGGAAGCCACAGGTGGCAACACGGGCATCTCGCTGGCGCTACTGAGCGCCTCGCGTGGGTACAAGACGCTGTTTACGATGCCATTGAAAACCGCGCAAGAGAAGATCGATCTCATGAAGATCATGGGCGCCGAAGTCCACGTGCAGCCCATGGTGTCCATGTTTGACAAAGACCATCATTTCTACCATGTCGCCCACAAGCTCGCCAAAGAAAAAGCACCACACGCTGTGTATCCAAACCAGTTTGAAAACACAGCGAATATGAAAGCGCATTACATGGGCACGGGTCCAGAGATTTGGCACCAAACCCATGGCAATGTGGATGGCTTTGTGTGTGCGTCGGGCACCGCCGGCACGATCGCTGGCGTTTCCAAGTTTCTCAAGGAACAAAAGCCAACCATCACCACGTGGCTCATTGATCCAGAAGAAGTCGTCGGTATGGCCAAGTTTATCAACGACGGGTGCAGTACAAGTGTCCTGAAAGAAGGCTTTGACGTGGTGCCGTCTGCGCAGGGCAGTACGATCGCCGAAGGTGTCGCGTTGCCCCGTGTGACGCCAAACTTCCGTCAAAGTGCCATTGACAAAGGCATCACCGGTACCAACCAAGAGATTGTGGATATGGCGTATTTCCTGTTGCGTAATGATGGCATCTTTGTCGGTCCAAGCGCCGCGTTGAATGTCGTTGGTGCTGTGAAAATGGCCCGTGAAATGGGGCCAGGCCATACGGTCGTCACGATCTTGTGCGACGGCGGCGACCGGTACCGTAGCAAACTGTACAACCCATCGTGGCTTGAACAAGAAAAGCTGCTGCCTTCACAAGCGAGCCAAGCTGAGGAAAAATCGCTCGATTTTGTTGCAGATGTCAAGATGGCCTAAATAGGTAGGCTGGGCAAAACAGTAGACTGATTAAATCAGTAGGCTACACCAGTTGGTGATGCAGTTATGAAATATATCCACTGATATAAGATGCAATGTAGGAGTGATGGTCACCTTCAACCTGAAGAGCTCCCCAAAACGAAAAACGCGACTCTTCCTTCCTTCTTGAGCAAATCGCTCTACCACCATGGGGCGGCACCGACTGAATAAAGAGCAACGCGCGCGCCATGACAAGTGGCTCCATTTGCATTTGCCTCGTGTCCACCAGGCCACGCGGCCCAACGCGTCGTACATCACAGAGCCGCAGGTGCTCGCGGTGCTGCAACACCTTTCCGATGGCGTGAGCCAAGCGCTCATGGCGCGGCCACTGTTGCCGTTCCCATGGCTCGCAGACTACTTGCGTCATGCCGTACGTTGTGCTTCTTGGCACGTACTGTATGTTGCAGTATTACTATTTCTAAGTATCATCTTATCCAGTGTAAAGTAGGGTACGCCATTGAACAGGATGCTGCGACGGTGCTCACGCTTGAAATGCACAAGAAACGGCGCGTGATCCAAAACGCATTGCTCGATACACAAGCCGATACGCGCGAATGCAAGCGGCTAATCACAGCAATCATTCTGCAGCAACAAGCACTCACACTACCAGAGGAAGAACTCTTGCTCACAAGCGACGACCTCACATTCTTAGCCACTCAGACCCCCATCCATCAGGCCCAGTGGAGTGTGGACACTTCTTCTATCGCTCTACCAATCCCATCATCCCTCTCGCAAGAAGCAACGCACTGGATCCAGGCGCTCTTGTGTCCACGGCGTCATATTGGTGCTTATGCAGAGACAGTCTTCCATGGTGTGACCCACGCACTGATCGACCTGGAGCTCGCTGCGCCAGAGAACGCAGCCGAGTGGATCGTACGCTTCTTCCAGCAGTACCCCCACGACACTACTGCTGGTAATGGTACTACAAACTCACCCCATCTCACGCTGGTCTTCAAGACCAACTACGAGCTCATGCGCAAGATGGAGACCATCAAACTTGCTCAGCGTGAAACGCATTTGAAAAAAGAAACACTGGAAGAAATTCACAGCCAATTACACGATCAGCTCTTGGTGCGGCAGAAATACATTGACAAGCTTCGTGTGGCCAACGTGACCACGCGTACCCACGCGATCATGGACGGCACGTCCGTGTTTCTCAACTCGTGCAAGCACTGGATCTTGCCAGGCTATCTGCTTCTGCCACAAACACTGACGCCCCATGAGCTGCAAGGTCTGCAGCGCGCCGAGCGATTCCTCATGGAGCAAGACGAGCAAAAGTGGCGGTTCTTGCTGCTTTCTCAAAGCCGCTACGACGCGTCCATCATGATTCAAGCGGCGTGGAAATGTTCACGAGACTACCGCGTGTACAAGGCGCTCACAGCGCGAAGACGCCATGCGGCGAGTGTGATCCAGCGCAACTACTTCCACTATCTGTACCATCGCGCGATTTGCTTGCCTGCCTGGTGTGTGGTGGGTCGTGAAGTGGTGGTCGCGCCAAGTGTGGCTCAAAAATGTGCGATCACGTTCCAGTTTTATCCAAAAAAGGATTTCCCGACAGGCAACTACAAAAGACTAGACGGAGTTTCCATTGCTCAACTGATGGAGTTTTGCAGGCAAGAAGAAGAGTGTGCGGCGTTCTCGACGGACGGAGCGCTAAAGCGGTTTGTACCACGCAAGCTTTCGCAATTGAAAGAGATGATAATTGGCCAAAACGATGGCTTGACCATGAAAGACGGGTTGTATATCAAAATGTACCCGTCCAAGACCGACCAAGTGGTCAATACGGCGATCATCACACACGTGCCAGTGGACCGCTTTGGCGTGGTCACTGTGGTTTTGGATGGTACGTGTGTGGAAGAAAAAGTGCCCGTCCAAAAGCTCTTTGATCGATGGAAAAGAGTGCGCATCCGCCGCCACTACAAAGCGAACAAGCTCCGCAAAGGGTTGGTGTTTGGTGGCAAGAAGATCGTCGAGACAAGTGCGTTTGATGATGGCAACAACGAGGACGACGAAGAGGTTCAAACTAAGAAAGACTACGATATCTTGGAAACCAACGAAGAGGAAGAAGAGCTACAATGGAGGAGAAGACGTGTACGCATGCAGTCCAACGAACAAAACGCCGAGGATCCGTTGCTGGATTTTGTGTATGAAGACCAGTCGACCAAAGAGATGCGCAAAAGAGAGCCACAGTGCACGCATACAGACGATATTGAGCGCGCGCAGCTGATCGCGAAGCGCAAAGCAGCGTACGACAGGGCGAAAGTCAACGAATATGAGAAGAAAAAACTTGAGAGTGTCGTGCGGTTGCAGTGCGCATGGCGGTCCAAGAGAGCAAGGGAGGCTTTCCGCACGGTGTTGGCGCTGCGTGCGAAAGAGAGAGAGCGCGAGAAGCTTGTGAGTGCTGTCCACTCCACCAACCAGCAGAAGAAGCAGCAGAAGCAGCGACCTCCGCCCAGCAAAACCGGCGGTTTCTTTGCGAAATGGATCCGACGGTGATTTTTTGGTTCTTATTCGGAAGGATGGATATATTACCGGTATCCGACCGGTATTTGTGTTTGTGGGCTGCCAACTTCAACGTCGATATCTCTTGGTTGCTTTTGTCGTCTGATCGCATTTTTGTTTGTTTGTTGGCTTTTTGCGCGCCAAACCACCAACGTTGGCTTCCGTTGGCTTCAAGATCCAGTTGTTGTAGGCCACCCAGGTCACATCTCTGATTTTTCGTCCCTTGCATGATGTCAGCATTAACCAATTTTCATCCTGCCAGCCAAACCCCACTCAAAGACTCCCAAACCTCGTCGAAAAACGCAAAAGATCCATCCTTCCAACTTCTTGACGATGACTCGTCCACGCGTTTTGTGGATGGCAGTGGCCAACTGGATCGTCACATGGATGCTCTTCACCACCAACGGATCCACGCACGCCACGGTATCGGTTCCAACGAATCACCAACGCCAACTCTCAACGCCAACGCCAACACCAACGAATAACGTAACAAGCCAACATGATCACACCAACGATTACTTGCGTGGCTCCCATGGGCCCGTGGATGCGCACAGAGCATTGCTGAGCTCTTCGTTTGACACTTGTGCGGTTGGCTGTGGGCGGATCTGTCCGTGCCCGTCAAGTGCTTCCGGACCAAGTTCACCGTCGCAGAGGCCGTGGCACGCGTCACCGTGCCACCACAAGTCCAAGATAGAGAAACCGTCGTGTGCAGGGGTGTGCTCGTGGGCGACCAGAAGGCGCTGTACTTGATCACAGCATCCAGCTGCTTTTATGACGACGCGCTTGTCAAGACAGCCAAAATCGAATTCGGCGCGGATAGCACCAGTTGTGTGGACGCGTGCAAGACTTCCATGGGCTGCCCCGGACCCACCATCGTCACTGGCAGTACGCTGTTTCCATCAACCGTCGATTGGGGTATGCGATCCTAGAGCTTAACACCGGTGGGCGTGACAAAGAAATCGCCGAGAAGTATGGCTTTGTTCGTCTGCGTCGCAGCGGCCCGATTGTTGGTGAAGAGGTCTACATCGCACATCATTCGTGCGGTTTCGCCAAGCGCATTTCCTACCGAGGAAATAATGGCATGGCCACTCGCATCCAACAGTTTGTTGATCTGCCTCAAATGTGTCCAACTGCGTCGCCCAAGAGCCGCGTTTCGTATGCTGCGTCTGGTATGGACAAGGCCTGGGGCGCGCCCGTGATCAGTACACGTGACAACACCATGGTCGCGCTCCACTTGTGTGGAGGATGTTAGTCCCACGGGATGCACGTCGGTCTCTCAGGCAAGACCATCATCGTGGATCTGGACAGCAAAGGTGAGGAGGTCAACAATCTCATTGCACCACATACCACTCTCGATGACGATTAAGTTGGAGTCGCATCTACGAGCGACCCATTTCGAAAGAGCGACAGTCCGCACGAAGCAAGATCCAGCCCGTATTTTTAATTTGCCTCGCGTAATCTAACGTTTGATTTATTTGTTTTGCTTTTTTGGCAACAAGTGTCAATAGTTTTCTTGTTCTCTTGTTGCTGTGAGAAAATGACAGTGTTTCTGCCATTCACAAAAATGATCAGGCCACTTCGCTTTTTGGGATGGATACCTCACCGGTTTCGTACCGGTATTTGTTAGTTGCTTTTGTCGTTTGATCGCATTTTTTGTTGGTGCCATTTTTCCGCGCCAACTTTTTGAATCCCCCCTTCGCTTCAACAACAATTCTCTCCAAGACGATCTCCATCCCTTTGATGATGCCAGCACAACTCAAATTTGCTTCTTCTTCCACAACGGCAACGACCACCCAAATCCCCCTCCAAGAGCACCAGCAACAACGCGTAAGAAGAATGACTCGCCCATCCACCTTGTGGATGACCGCTGTCGTCGCCATCACTTTGTTCCGTTGCGTCAACGCGATGGGTGACGTCTCGGATCTTACTCTTTCGGAAAGATACCAAGGGCAACGCAATCAAACGTATCGCCCAGTTCCCGCCCATGCGAATGCGAATGCGGACGCCGCGGTCTCTGTGAATGACGCGCTTTGTGGTGGCGATCTGTCGCTGCCGGTGAAGTGTTTTCAGAAGAATGACGCGCCAAAGTATCTCGCCTCTCAAGCAGTCGCGCGCGTCACCGTCCATGGAGGTATCACGTGTACGGGTGTACTTGTGGGCGACCAGAAGAATGCGCTTTACCTTCTCACGGCCGCGCGCTGCTTCCCGGACGATAAAACTATCGCGACGGCGACGATTGAATTTGGTGCCGAAAGCACAAGCTGCAAGGATCAATGCTATACGTTTTTGGGCTGCAAGGGACCCGACGTGTTTTCGGGAAGTGAGCTGCTCACCATGAACCGGCGGTTGGATTACGCCATCCTTGAGCTCAACACTGGCGGTCGTGACCGCGAAATCGCCGAGAAGTATGGGTTTGTTCGTCTGAGTCGCAGCGGCCCACAAGTTGATGACGTCGTTTACATCCCCCATCACGCGCAAGGCTCCGCGAAACGCATCTCCTTCAAGAGCAAGTTCCTCGGCGGGATCACGAAAATCCAGCCGTTTGTCGATCTCCCACTTTGCCCAACCAAGTCGCCCAAGAGCCGCATTTCGTTCGCTACTTCTGGCATGGGTAATGCGTGGGGTGCGCCAGTGATGACGTCGCGTGCCATCATGGTCGCGATGAACGTGTGCGGTGGGTGCGATACAAAGAATGTCCACCTCGGTCTCTCGAGCAAGACAATCCTTGTCGACCTCGACAACAAGGCCGTGCCAATCAGCAACTTTGCGGCGACGTGATATATAGCACCAACGTGAGCCCAGACCTGGACTACTCGCATACATCAGTCAGTCACGTAGCAGGCCAATCTAACTTTTATCAAGAAAACACTTTTATTCAACATCGATTGATACCATCAGTGGATATTCTACCGGTATTAACCGGTTTTGTGTTGTGCATTTCTATTGGTTAAAACTGGTTTCCCGTCGTCGTCACATTGCGATCGTTGGTTTCTTGGGCAAGAACGACAATGTGCTGGAGCAAACGCAATGGCCGCGTGGAAAATCGCCCCTCGCCCTTCGTCGCCACTTGGGCGCTGTGGTGCGCTGCGCTGGCCGTGTGCAGGAGATGTGAGATAGATTGAGAGCGCGAGTGCTGTGTCGAGCAAGTGGCATTTTTCATCTGGTTCTTGTCGGAGACAACCCGCCGCATACTCCCACAAGATCAACAAACAACGCACGATGCGCATCTACCAAAATCGTGGTCGTAGGTCCACACTATGGACCGTGACTGCGCTCACTGCGCTGCTATGTGTTGCTAGTATGGGTGGAAGCGTCTATGGAGAGTTGGCGATTCACTCGAACGTCGCAAGCCACAATGGACGGGCACCGGAAGTCGCACACCGATCGCTGCGATCGAAGGAAGTCGAGCCTTCGGACGATGAGCCTTCTTCCTCATCTTCTTCGTCTTCTTCGTCGGGCGCTGACGATCAGCCCAAGCCGCAGGTATTTGCGGCGCCTTTAAGCGATGATGATGAGAAGCCAACTCCAGCACCGTCATCACTGAAAAAGGCACCAGCAAGTGACGATGATGATGAGAAGCCAACGCCAGCGCCATCATCCCTGAAAAAGACCCACCATGCCAAGCCAACGCCTGCGCCATCGTCGCTGAAGAAAACCAACCAGAAAAAAAGAGAGAAACATACTGAAAAACCAACGGAAGAGCCAACGGACGAGGAATCCACCGAAGAACCAACGGAGCCAACTGAGGAGCCAACGGAGAAGCCAACAGAGGAGCCAACAGAGGAGCCAACAGAGGAGCCAACGGAAGAACCAACTGAAGAACCAACAGAAGAACCGACCCGAGAGGCACCAACAGAAGAACCAACCCGAGTGCCGACGGAGGCACCAATCTCACGTAAGAAAACCTCTCATCCAAAGCCAACTCCGGCGGTGACGACACTGAAGAAGAAGATCCAACATGAAGAACTGGAAAATGAAGATGACGGGTCTGATAACGACGACCCAGCAGATGAAAGCGCCGGATTTTCAACAAAACCAAGTGGTGAATTCACGGACGAGTCAACGGAACAACCAACGGAACAACCAACGGAACAACCAACGGAACAACCATTGGAACGAAAGAAGAAGTATCCTGGAAAGTCTCTGAAGAAGACGCAATCGGGAAGTGCAGACGCTGGGTCTGGCCTCGAGCTACCGGAAGAACCAACGGAGAAATCAGTGAAAGAATCAACGAATGGATCAAGCGAGGACTCGACCGAGGATTCAAACTCAACGGGCAAACCAACCAAGGAACTGACCGATGGCGCACTCAAACCGCAGCTTACATCAGCAACTGGCTCGATGACTAGTGGCAGTCACGACGGCGTGGATACGCTGCCAACTGAAAAGCCATCGGACCACAAAATCGACAGCAAGGAAACCAACGGCTCATCCGCAAAGAGTGCACATAGTGGGTCAGCGGACGACTTGCCCAGCCCGCTGGATGAAACCATGGACGGATCCGGTTCCAACGACAAGCTCTTAAAGGATGGCAAGGAAACTCGAGATGCCGACGACAGTGGCTCCAGCGACCCTATTGGTCGTAGCGGTACGGGTAGTGGAACTGACGAGACGTCTTCCTCCCACGAGAGCAACAACAACGGCAACGGATCCCACGCAAGCGGAGAAGTCGTCCCACAAGTCGTTCAACTATCTGGTGATGCGATCCTATTGCCCAAGCCAATCAAAATTTCCAAAGAAACCAACAAAAAAATCCAATTCCAACTGGACCACAAAAAAGGGGATCCAAAGGGTCTTTTGCTCCACTTCCAACAACTTCAACTTCTACCAGGGGACCGTGTGGTTGTGAAAAGCAACCAAGGCAACGATGAAGAAGTGTTCACGCAATCAGCCAACAATTTGTGGGTCCGCCGATTACTGGGCCACAGTCTGACGATCAAATTTGTGCCATCGGCTAATATCACGGCGGAAGCGCGGAAGGCGAGTGATTTTAGTGTGGTCGTGGATGCATACAAAGTATTCCATGGGCAAACCATCAAAGAAGAACTCTGTGGCGCCGATGACTCGTTGCCGGCCAAGTGTTTCCTCACAGCGCAGAAGAGCGACGTGCAAATGTACTTGAAGGCACAGGCCGTCGCTCGCGTGCTGGTGGATGGGTCGATCCCTTGCTCAGGAGCGCTGCTGGGCAAGAGTGGCCAGTATTTCATCACGGCGGGCCACTGTATCAAGAAAGACGAGCAGGCCAAAAATGTGCGACTCGAGTTTGGCGCAGAAAGCTCGACCTGCGAGGAACAGTGTCAAGCCGAGATGGGCTGCATCGGATCGGACGTGGTCACTGGGAGCGAAGTGTACTATGTGAGCCACACGCTGGACTACGCCATCCTCAAACTGGATACAAAGGGTCATGAAGATCTGGTCGGCAAGTTTGGGTCCTTGACTTTACGAGCCGCCGGTGCAACCATGGGCGAATCGCTGTACATTCCTCACCATCCAAGTGCCTTCGCCAAGCGGATCTCTGCGCAGAATGACAAGGGGCCGATCAAGGCCCAGAAACTGAAAGTGGACCGTCCTAGCTGTGGCCCAGCGGAGGCGAAAGACCAGATCGCGTACACATCGGACACGGTGGGTGGGTCCTCCGGAGCGCCTGTGATCAGCAGCGAGGACGGCCAGATGATCGGGGTTCACTTGTGTGGAGGCTGCAGCACGCAGGGCGTCAACAGCGGCGTGTCCACCAAGGCGATCGCGGCCGATCTCAAGGCGCAAGGCAAGTGGCAGGACGAATTTGAGGAGTCGAAAGAAAAAAAATAACAAAAAAAAAAATACATGTCTGCTTGTTTCAACAAATCACATTTCCAACTTTCCAACTTTCCCATTTGACACATTCCCAACGAATTCACAAAGATATAGGACTTTTCATTTGTTGCTGTCGTTTGCACATTTCCAACGTTGTATT
>JAADWJ010000814.1:0-11750 GCA_023336165.1 Pythium monospermum | reverse complement strand
TACAAACGCCGGGCTCAAGTACACATCACAGGGTTTCTATATGGACTACTCCATGGAAGGTGCCTACAAGATGCTCACGTTTGTCGCGATCGTGACTTCGTTTGCGACGGCATTCTACACCATCGTGACTGTCGTCATTCCTACAATAACTGCAGTCTTGCGAGCGCCAAACCTGGAAATCTCGAAAGAAGACGTGCGTGCTCTCTGGAGTATAGACTTGGCCTGCGCGTCCTACTGTTCTGGAATCTTGCTGCCATTCAATGTACTCTCTGGATTGATTCCGGTTATGGGCATCTTGCAGCTTGAGGAGAATGGATCGCCATCATCGACCCGTCTAGCTGGGTCGATCTTTGCCACGCTTCTCGGAAGCTGGCGTTTTGGTGTTGCCGTGCTAACGTTCACGACGGACGTGACGCTGCCAGGGAGGATCTCGTGGGCGTTGGCGACTATCGTGGCAGCACTCTTTTACATCACGATCCATGCTGGACTGGCGCATCAGTTGGAGATTTACTCCCGTGCGCTGGTGGTCGTCTTTGTGGACTTTGTGATCTGCGTCATCGTCGTCTACCCGGGCTTGCGATGGTACAAAGTAACCCACACAACGATGGTCACCGACTCGTCGATCAATGAACTCGTCAATAGAAAGATCCTCCATGTTCTCAACGCAGGTCTCGTGGTCACGAATCACATTGCTGGCGATGGCATGACTGACGTGGATACACGCCGTTCCAGTGATGTCAAGGTCTTCAGGAGGTCAAGTACGGCTTCCATGAACGCGACCCACAAGATCCACCCTGCAGTGCTCGCGAATGGCCCGGAGCTTCCAACGTCCACGCTCGGCCACAAACCATCCTTGACTCACGCACTTGAGGCGGCGGCTCAATACAAGACGGCGATTTGGGTCAATTTTGAGACACAAACGGTTGGTCCACTGTACGGTTCTTTGTACAGAGAAGACAGCAACGACATGCAGCCGGTCGTGCAGTTGGATCGGGACCATGCTGAGACGGCAGCCAAGCAAATGGGCTGGAGCCCACTCGCGATTGTAAGTTAGTGTTGAAAAACAAACATGTGACCATCACTCCCAATTGCATGCTGCCCTTTCTTGTTTGAACGAATTTTGATTGGCGAAACGATACAACCCATATTGATTGGCTAATTACTGCGTCGTAGTATTCACATATTTGACCAATCATATTGGATGACCATCATTCTCCCCCTCTGGGATCTGTGGTGGCAAAATCGGAATCGCTACCATCATGTTGCGGAGCTCCGGACGCCAATGGCGCAGCGCCATGGCACGCGCCACCCCCGCACGCACCGCGGCCAACGCTACAAGCCGCGAGTTCAGTGCTGCAGCTTCTTCGTCGCCTCTGCTGTCACTCAAGAGAGGCGACGGCTGCGCCGCGCTGCAAGTCGGCGAAACGTACCAGAATTTCATTCTCAAACGCAAACAGCGTGTGCCCGAGTACAATATCGAGGCCTTGGAGCTGGAGCATATCCGCACCAAGGCCTCGTACGTGCATATCGACGCAAAGGACACCAACAACGTCTTCAGGTACACCTGTTCATCTTCTTCGTCTCCCAAACGGAGCTCCTCACTTCTTATTCCTTGTTTTTTTTTTGCAGTGTCATGTTCCGCACGCCGCCGTACAGTTCCAATGGCATCGCGCATATCTTGGAGCATACCGTGCTTTGTGGGTCCCAGAAATACCCAGTACGGGACCCGTTCTTCAATATGATCAAGCGCAGTTTGAACACCTACATGAATGCACTGACCGCGTACGACCACACGATGTACCCGTTCTCCACAGTCAACGACAAAGACTGGCAGAATCTACGTTCCGTGTACTGTGACGCCGTCTTTGCGCCTCTTCTGGAAAAACTGGATTTCTTACAAGAAGGCCATCGCTTGGAAATTGTGGATAATGCCAAAAACCAAGGCGAATTGGAATTGCAATACAAAGGCGTCGTGTACAACGAAATGAAAGGCGTGCTGTCGGATGCCAACAACTTGTTTGCCACGCGCGTCCAGCAAGAACTGCTCAAAGGAACCATCTATGGCCACGTGAGTGGTGGCGAACCGGCCAGCATCCCACAGCTCACGTACGAAGAGCTCAAACAGTTCCACAAAAAACACTACCACCCATCCAACGCCTGTTTTTATTCGTACGGCGACATGTCGCTCACTGACCACTTGCAGTTTTTGGATCAAGAAATTTTGGCAAAATTTGAGTTCCAAGAAGACTCGGCCAGCGTCCGCGTCGATGCCGCCAGTGCCCCCGGGGGTTTTGATATCTTCAGCAAAGAAGAGTCAAAGCTGGTGGTCGTGGAGGGACCGGCCAGTAATATGGGCGGTGAGGGCGAACGCGATCCGAATATGAAGTTTTGTATGAGCCAATTTGTGAAAATCCCATCGACCGACCCATTTGAAACGTTTGTGATGCGGATCGTGGGCTATTTACTCACCAATGGGCCGTCGTCGCCATTGTACAAGGCGCTTATTGACTCGGAATTGGCTCAGGATTTTGCGGTGGGTACGGGGTTTGATACCAGTACGTTTTATGCGACTTTTGGCATCGGAGTGGAAGGAATTGAAGGCGAAAATGCGATCCCAGTGATTGAAAATGCGGTGAAAACAGCCTACGAAGGGGTCGTCGAAAAGGGTTTTGAAAAAGACCGTGTGGAAGCGCTTTTACATCAATTAGAACTCACCCAAAAGCATATTCAAGGCAATTTTGGCATGAATTTGATGCATGGTATGAGTTCCGTGTGGACCCATCGTGGCGATGTACTTGCGAATTTGCAATTGAACCCATTATTAGAAAAATTGCAACAAAAAATGGTCGAAAATCCGAAATTTTTGGAAAATTATATCCAAAAACATTTATTGGATGACCAAAAAAACGGGTTAAAACACGTTTCCGTGTTGATGAAACCAAGTGAAAACTA
This sequence comes from Pythium monospermum, assembly GCA_023336165.1. NCBI lineage: Eukaryota > Oomycota > Peronosporomycetes > Pythiales > Pythiaceae > Pythium > Pythium monospermum. The sequence goes on along the minus strand of JAADWJ010000814.1, from coordinate 8,798 downwards.
TGTGAAAGACCAAGAGCTCTTGGAATCGCAACGACTAGCCGATACACTGATGGAGGCGTCAAACGACGACTTGGATGCCATCGCCAGGACCACCAAGCAATTGGACAAGTACCAAAAAAAGCCCCAGCCTGTCGAGTGTCTGCCGACGCTCACGGTCTCTGATATCCCAAAATTTGCTGAAAAGGGCGACGTCATTGACTCTATTACACTGGGCTCTTCTTCGCCTATTGAAGCGCAGTTTGTGAAAGTGCCGACGACCAATGGGATCTCGTACATGCGTGTTTTATGTGACACGTCCCCTCCCCGTGTGCCTTTGGAGTACCAGTTGTATTTGCCATTGTTTACCAGTGTGTTTGGCTCACTGGGCACTTCACGGCTTCGCCACGATGCACTGGCCACGGAAATTCAAAATGCCAGTGGAGGCATTTCTTGTTCGGGACTCACGCATCCGTCTCTTGTGGATGCTGCTGGCAGTAGCAAACAGTCGCTTTTACTGGGGACGCTGTGTTTGCCGCATAAAATGGAGCAAACGCTTCAAATTTTGGTGGAATTGATGACGGATACCCAGTTTTGTGACCCAGAAAACCTCAAACAGCTTCGTATTATCTTGCAAATGGAAGCCGCGAATGCAAGCAATGCGATTTCGTCCTCTGGTGCCTCTCTTGCGGGCACCCGCGCACGTGTGGGGCTCACACATTCAGCTTTGTACGATGAGCTCTACGGAGGACTCACGCATATTGAACAGCTTCAAAAATGGGCCCAAGCAAGCGACCAAGAGCTTTTGGAGATTGCACAAATCTTGCAAAATATTGCGCGTGTCGTGTTTACGCCGGATAATCTGAAATTGTCCATTGTCACGGAAGAGAATTTGAGAAACCAAGTCGAGAACACTTTAGAGCAGCAATTGCTCTCCCCTCTGGCGCAGTTCTCCTCTTCGGGAGGAGGAGCTCCTTCTCCCAGCAGCGTGCTCCCACTTCTCCCAGCGCTTCCACCACTGGTGTCCTCGCCCAGATCGTTCTATGGGTTCCCCGTCTCGGTCAATTTCGTTGTTGAGACCATGCCCTCGGTGGCCTTTGCCCACCCAGACCACGTGCCCCTCAGCGTGCTCGCCCAGATCATGTCTTCTTGCTTTTTGCATCAGCTGGTGCGTGAACAAGGCGGCGCCTACGGGTCAGGTGTCTCCCAGGGAGAAGGTACTTTTTCGCTCAGTTCGCATTACGATCCAAACACCACCAAGACACTGGAAGCCTATGAAAAAGCGCTTTTATGGGCTGCTAAAGGTGAATTTTCCGAACGCGATATCCAAGAAGCGCTTTTATCGATTTTTGCCTCGATTGACTCGCCTCGCACGCCGTCAATGAAAGGGAAAATGTCCTTTTTGAGAGGAATTACCAATGAAATGAGACAACAACGCCGGGAACAGTACTTGGCACTGACAAAGCCAAAACTGGTGGAAATTGCAAACCATTTTTTTGCGGAAAAACCACCTTCCCAAATCGTGATCATTGGCAAAGAAAGTGAAACAAAAGAAATGGAAAAACAGTTTTTCGAGATCAAGAGCGTCTCCACGTAAACACGTAAAATACTGGACGACCGACGGTCGCCTCCAAACGGGGAGAAAAAAATTAGGTTTTGGAAAATAGTTTTTTTCGGTTTTAGAGAGTTTAGAAGGGAAAAAAACATGACAAATAAAAAAAGAAAAACGACATTTAGAACATAAAAAACACAATTACGATCCTGTTTTGCTGAGCACATGCCTAGTTGTCTTGACCAGCGATGGTGCGGCACATGGGGCAGTCAAATCGTGTACGGTACCACTCGTTGATACAATTTTCATGGAAAAAATGGCCACACGGCGACAACACCAGTTGATTCCCATCCAGTTCCCTCCACTCACACAAGCAGATGGGGCATGACTCGGTGTCCACGTGGACATCGCGTGGGTCGACGTACTTGAGCTGGCGGATCGCACGCACATGCTGACACTCGTGGTCCAATGGGAACTGAAGAAACTCTTTGACCATGAACCGAGACGATGTGATCTCGGAACAAACGTCAAAGTCCACATCACCGGCCATGTACTGCAAGAGTGCGACAATGAATTCTTCCAAGCCGGTGGTGCGTTTAGAAACGATCGCGCTTTGGTCTTTAAACATTTCAATCCGTGCTGGGAACCCGAATTCTTTGAGTTGATGGCAAACGGTTTCACAATTTGGACACGCTTTGCCTTTGTTGCCTTTGCCTCGATGGGAAGCGAGTTTGGCTAAAAGCTTTTTACGTAATCGGTAAAATTCAGAATACCGTTTACAGACGACCCATTTTTGCTTGTAAAAATCACTGGTGATTTCCAGGTGGTACACATAGTAGTTGCCTGTCGGGCCTCTGACGACCACGGCTTGGCAAGTCATCGTGAGCATCTTCATGGAGTCTTGTTGGACGCGGCGCACGAGCATGCGCTTGGACTGCTGCGCGTTCTGGCCGTTCACAAGGAGAGGCGTCTTGTTGTTTTCCTGGACCATGCGCACGGGTACTTGCTGTCCGACTTGTGGTTGCCCTTGGCCGAGCCCTCGACGCAGTTGTTCGTGTTGCCGTTGCGCCTGGATATCGTGGTGGGAAGGGTACTGTTGGTGGTTGTGGTGGAACATGGGCGGCGTGGCGCCGCTGTTCTTCCGGGCGCCTGCGGCTGCTGCTAAAGCCATGTTGTTGGGCGAGTCGCTGAACATGGAGCCGATGTCGTCATTGGATCGGGGCGAGTCTTCAAACTCCGAGTCGGCCCATTGATCCGTGGTGTTCATATTTGTTGGAGTTATGTTTTTGGTTCTGTTGGTGTTCTGGGATTTCGGTTTGTTCTGCGCGGGAGTGGATTTGATGTTCCAAGAGGAGCGGAGAAGAGTTTGGGAGCGGAATCGGAGAACAGAAAGAGGTCGAGCGCGTCTGGTGACGGTACTGTGCTGTGGCGGAGACCCGAATGCAAAGGAGAGGATACTGCGAGTAGAGGACGAGGAGAGCAGGCGGCTGCTGGATTATGGACTGTATGGCAGCGTATGTGCGGTGTCGAATGGTTTGGTCGTGTTCATCCACGTGAGACTGTGAGCTGCTGTTTGATGATGAATTGATGATGCACAACAAGCCAGTCTTGGTGCGACTGTGCTCACAATCGGGAGAGCAAAAGTTTTCATCGTCTATTTCTTGTGAATGTATCTGGATATTATCCGACACAAAATCCAACATCTGAAATAGCATATAACCCTACCCCTGATAACAATGTCCCAGAATCTACTGATTTTGTGCCCCGACGTGCACGTTAAGAACTTGATATCGGTATGTGAGTGTGTGCGATGTGAACAAATGGCTTCACGTCAACCAACCGCCATCTTGAGCGAATGGGGCAGGGGTGGGCAATGGACAACACACTGCGCACTGAGACATGGAATGGCTGGGTGGATATATGGCTCTCCAGACAACTGGCGCGGCGCAGGGGTGCCGCTGGCCATCATCTGGAAGGGGCCAACCCGTTTGTTACAAGACTCTGACACAGTGAATAAGTGCATGCATCCGTTCGGTGGCGTCGTCGTGGAGCAATAAGAACCGTGGCGAACTCAACCAAGCGAGCACTCCATTTGCAGTTGGGTGATAATACGCCGACACAAGCGCGATACCAGCAGCTGGATATGATCTACAGTTTCGGCCAGGCCATCTGACACCAAAGAGGCAAAGACACAGCGAATTTTTTGAGAACACCACCGGCAAAACCAACACAGTGGCGCGTGCTGATCGAAAGCTTGTCCAGGCATTGCAGTTCCAATTCCAAGAGCATTCCCCACTCAATATGATCGTACGATGGAACGTATTGCGTGCGGCTATGGCTCTTGCCTTCTTAGTGTGTTCACTGCCATGCACTCGCAGCGAGGAGCTCTTCTCACTCAATGGCTGGCATCCGTGCTCACTGGATATCGGCAACGACAGCAGTCTTGTCAGTGATATCGTCGCGGAATGCGCGACCGTCACGATGCCGCTTTGCCATAGCGAGGTCTGCAGCACGGAAAATGAGCCACTCGGTCGCACTGTCGAGCTCTTTGTCAAGCGGATCCCAGCGAAAAGCGCCACAAGCACACGCAATCTGTGGTTCATCCCCGACCACCCGTTTACCATGTCTGTCGAAGACGGTACGTGATGGAAAGCCACGCGATCTATTTGTGTAGCTAACCTTACTCTCTCTATGGGGTTTCTAGCCGAAAGACAAATGATTTTGCTGTATCAGCAACTGGTCGGCGATGTCAGCGTGTACGTCATGGACCAGCGGGGCACAGGCCGCAGTACGCCGTCCTTTGACTGTGAGGCCTCCCAAGCGACGTCGCCTGTCAGCAACGAAACCACGAGCGTCGCTGCCAGTGAAGTGCCAAGCTGTGTGAGCGCGCTTCGCTCGTCGTTTGGCGACCAATTTGCCCAAGCGTTTTCTCTGACAAGTGCTGCGAGAGATCTGGTGACTTTTATCTCGCATTTCCAAGCCAACACTAAAGTTTCCATCTACGGCGTGGGCTTTGGCACCCACCTCGTGGAACGGGTGATGCATTTCCCAAGCAATGAGATCATTGGCTTTGTGCTGGATAGCGTCGCGACGACTTCGGGAGGCAAACTCAAAGAATTCCCGTTTCTGTCCAAGCGCGATCAAGATTTTGGCGAAGCGGCAGAAGATTTTCTATCACTTTGTGACCGAGATAACGCCTGCAAAGCACGTTTTAATGGCACTGAGTTGGCAAAAGTACTGGAAGGCGTGCTTCAGCAGCTAGACGGAGGTGCTTGCCCACGGATAGCAGCCTCACTACTCAAGCCAGCGTCCCTTGGGCTTCGTCAGCTACTGGCAGCCATGATACAGGACCCATCGCTTCGCTTGTTTATCCCTGTCGTGGTGTACCGGCTCCACCGTTGTGATACAGCGGACGTCCAAGTGCTCGAGGCCTTGATTGCTCAAGTTCGTACTCAACTGGCTGTTGCCAAAGGCAGCAGCTCGGAGTCCGGAGCGTCCCAGTTGGTGTTTGATTTGATCCAGTTTTCAGAATTATGGGAATCGCCTTCACCAAGTGAAAGTGAGCTCCTCGCGCGCTTCAACAAGACACTCATCAGCCCAGGGCTGGCCGCCACAGGCAAAGAACTGGAACGGTACTGTGCGTTCACACAGGATGATACCAGTGCCTGTAGTGCGTTCTCTATGGATACAAAAGACGAGCAAAAGCCACTGCGGTACAGTCGCGATACCCACTGGAATGCCGCCGCTGTGATCCCGTCACAGGCGAGTGTACTCATGCTGAGCAGCCGTTTCGATGGGCAAACGCCCGTAGAGTACGCGACTGTGCTCTTTGATGCGCTCAGCGGCGATAGCAAAGAGCGGCTGGTGTTTGAGACAGCGTCCCACAATGTGCTGGCCACCTCCTCGCCACTGATGGAAGATGAAGACCGTTCGCTAGAGGAGACTCCGTCTTGCGCGAGGACCATCGTCGCGTCCTACATCGACAATGATGGCGACTTGAAGAGCTACGACGTTTCCTGCATGGCCACGCTGCCATCCGCTCTCAGTCTCCAAATCTCACAGACACTGAGCCAGCAAGTGCTCGGCGTCACGGAGCCGTACGACGGCGTTCTCCTCCCGTCGTCACAAAGCGGCAGTCGCGACAGCAGCAGCAGCCAAGCCAACACGACGATGACGTTGCCACCATCGCAAGCCAGTGGATCCGATATTTTCAAGGCGCTTGAGCAGTCGCGGAACCGGTACAGACTCGCGTTCTTTTTGCTGCTCGTGCTGGGCCTCGTGCTTCTTGTCGTGGTGGTGCTAGTGATGTACAAGGCGTACAAGAGACAGCTCTTGCAAGATGAAGAACTGCAACTGAGAAAGCTGCGAGGCGAAGGAGAAGAAGACGATATGGAGTTTTTACGCGATTTGTACAACCCGTCGCCGTCGGAATGGTTTAATTTTCGGTCCAACCGATTGCACTTATAGAAGTACGGTACGTTTTTAGCAGCCAACAGCGGAAAGATATGTATATAATAGTCACCTGTGAAATATGACGACTGTTGCGCACACTTACATGATCGCCAACGGACTGAACCCTTTGTGCTTGGTCTTGACATTGGCAATATCCTGAATGGGTGGACTGACTTCGCTTCCTGTGGTGTCTTTCTTGGTTTCACCTCTTGCTTGATCGGTTTTTTTATCTTGAATCAGGGTATGTACTTGCCGTTTTTCAAAGTTGACCCACATCGCGGTCTTGTACCGGGCAGCGGCTTCGAGTGCATGGGTCAGCGATGGCGTTGCCAGCTTGAAGGCCTTGGTGTCCATGCTCTTGGTGCTCGCTGGGTTTTGTACCATCGCTTCTTTTGCCGCCATACTGGACCTTCTAGAAACGACCACATCGCGGCCATGCTTGCTGGCGATATACGCTTCTGTCTCTTCTGCTGCATGGCCATCCAGATCACCAGTAAACACGAGCCCGGCCTTGGCGATGAAGATCACATCCACATTCACGAGTGTGTTGATGGTCGAGTTGGTGATCACTTGTGCATACCGTGCCTTGTACCACTTTAACACTGGGTAGACCGCGATGGCACAGATGAAAAAGTCGACAAACACGATCGCCAGTGCACGCGAGTAGATCTCCAGTTGTTGCGCGAGCCCCATGTGGATAGTCGCGTAAAACAGCGCCGTGACCGCAGCTGAGAGCCCCCACGAGATGCGTCCTGGCAGCGTCACGTCGGTGGCGATCGAGAGCACGCCGACGCCGAAGCGCCAGCTACAGAGGAACACGGCCAGAACGGATCGAGCTTGGTGGGTGTGGGTGACATCTGTAGCATCGAGCAGCGCCAGAATTTCCATGACGGGGATCAAACCGGAGAGCAAATTGAACGGTAGCAAGATCGCGGAGGAGTACGACGCACAGGCCAAGTCCATACTGAACAGAGCGCCGACGTCTTCTTTCGAGACTTCCAGGTTTGGCGCACGCACGACTGCAGTTACTGTAGGAATGACGACGGTCACGATGGTGTAGAATGCCGTCGCAAACGAAGTCACGATCGCGACAAACGTGAGGATCTTGTAGGCTCCTTCCATGGAAAAGTCCATGTAAAATCCGTGCGACGTGTACTTGAGTCCGGCGTTCGTATTCAAATGGAAGAAATTCGATGGGATATGGTGGGTCTCGCCTCGTCCGAAAAAAGTCGGGTTAAAGCGCCACGATTGCACGCGATGGTTGAAGTTGGGTGACAAGCGGAAAGCCGGGTACGTGCTTGCAATAGTTGACTGCATGACAGTACGTGTCACGTTCGTGTTGGTGACGCGTTCAAAGTTGATCACATTGGCTTCCAGAGCCGCCGCGAGTTCCTCTTCGAACAGTGTGCTCTTGATACTGGTATTGTAAAACGGAGCCTGTAGTAAATCGTACTTTGTGCGATCACCGGTGACAGGCCCTTTCACTTGACCACACATGCCATTGTGGTCACGGCCTCGCATGAACATAAACGTCGTGGAATGGAAACGGTCAAAGGCACACAATACATCGTTGCCAACGCACACGACGGGGGTCGCCGGGTTGGTCGCGACGTCAAGTGGGTACGGTAAGAAAGGGATCACCATTATCCGAGAACGCACAAAGAGCGGACGTCCGACCGACACAGCGTTGTAAATCGGGTTGAAGAACCGCTGCACATACATCTCCTTCGCTTGTCTCATGGAGATGTCGCCCTCCAGTTGTCCCATCGAAAGCGAGACCTCCGTGAGGAATGGCAACGCACCGTCCATTATGCCACCCATATCCGCCAGTACATAGTTCCGCCAATACGTAGTTTGCACCACTGGCCTCGCCAGGGAGTTGTCAATGTCAATCGCGACCATCGGGTACGACATAACACCTCGCAATGTCAAGATAAACTCTTCAAAGCTGGTAACATCGGTATACATTTGTACCAATGGCTGCGTTGGCGTCGGGATCCGCACTTCATCCCAGCCGCCGTACGTGGTCATATGCCACCGTGTAGCATTGTTCAAGTCGGTAACGGATGCGCAATCGCCACTCACTTTAATGGGGTGGCAGCCAGTAAAAGCCGCGGCCGCTGTCCAGGAGTAGTGCTTGACTTTATGCGACTGGATCTCGACCTTGTTGCTGTCTGTGTACACACAGTCAGCAGGGTCGTGGGCGAAGTAGTCAGCTTCATCAGGCGAGACCACGACAGCTCGATCCAGTCCTTGGTAGTACCACTCCGACAACAACTGACGGCGCCACGGGAAGGTCTTGGACGCCTTGTAAGTCGTGAAGATGATCTTCTTTGTCGAATTAATCTGTAAAGACTTGTCACCGAAGATATTGTACTTGGCTCGCTTGTCCGCATATACGTAGGGTGTGCCAGGGTACTGATACTTGATCGCCCGAATCACACCTGACTCGGCCTTGGTCAGTGTCGCCAATGCGTCCAGTGTGTTGAGGAGTGTCTCGGCGACGTAGTCGAACGTCACACGCGGCCACACGTTCATCAAAGACCCGGAGTTGATGAGCCATGCCAGCCGTTCTTGAAGTGTGGCTTTGGCTCGGCACACTTGCAGCGTCGCTTTGTATTCTGGTAGAAACAACTTGGACAAGTACTCGGCATCCGAAGCATGCTTCGCGTACAAGAACTTGTTTAATGGCAGTGTTGCATCGGAAGCCACGAGGTCGAAGAACACATCGTCCAAATTCTGGTCGCTCAAGCACAAGTACGCTTCAATGGAATTGCTCACGGCCGGGATGAGAGCACTCGTGAAGAACCGAGCGATC
>JAADWJ010000813.1:0-11750 GCA_023336165.1 Pythium monospermum | reverse complement strand
GTGGTCAGTGGGGAATTACTTTTTCAATGACAAGAATTTTCCCAAGGAGAAAGTGATTCACGTGCTGGTGGATACACGTGGGAAGGATCACCTCAGTGTTGCAGTTGCGAATGGGAATTCGCCTCTGCTACCAGGTGGAAAGAAAAGTCGCGGTGAGAAATGTACCGTACCGGTACCGAATACGCGGAAAGCATGTTTGTCGTTGCACATGAATGTCACCAACGCATGCTTTTCTTACTTGACTAGATCAGCATTTGCAGGATGGCTCCCAGTATTTCCACTTGGCTACTATTGGATCAGCGTGGTCTTCTTTGGTGTCGTTGTTTTTTGGTACGGAAAAAGTCCCGGTGACAAAGAAAAATGTGTGAAGGATGGAGCGCCTCCTTTTATATGTTAAGATGGGCATGCTTGGCGTGTTTTCCCCCGCTGTAGACCAGATTTTCGGAACAGAAGTTCTTCAGGAGATAGTTTCGCGAATCTCAAGAAAGCAGCCTCAAATCGCTCGAGTCTGGATGAGTGCGTCGTTTGCGTTTTAATAATAATAATTTCCTTCTGAGAGTAGTCCCCTGGACACCCTAAGAGACAGCGATGATGTACAATATAGTATATTTCCTTTGTCTCCGAACCTTGTTTTTTGTGTGTGTGTATGGTTTTTTTTTCATGCATCAAAGTACCACTGCGCGGTCTTTCGGCGGTGGTTGGTCGAGGGCACGGCATTCGCAAATTGGGTGACCCGTTCTTTATGCTTTTTCTCCACGAGCTGCATGCGTTTGAGTTCCAAATACTCGGCTTGCTTTTTTTGCTCTTCGGCGATGCGTTTTTCATCTTGAAGCCGTAGCAATTCCGACTGGTTCCGCTTCAGTTCATGGCGCCGCTCTTCTTGTTCTCGTAATTCTTTCTGCAGGGCCTCTTCCGTTTGGCGTTTCACTTGTTCCATGAAGCCTAAATCGTCTTGCTTACGCTGCATTTTTTGGTCCCGTTTCATTTCCATTTGCTCGGTGCGCGAGTGGACCACTTGGCGCAAAAGCTCTTGGCGAGCGGCTTCTTCCGCGGCATGTTGTGCGTCGCGCTTGGCCCACACTTGCTTTTCCATCTCGTGGCGGATTTTATCCAGAGACGACAAATCTTCGGCTTCGACCGCCATTTGCTTTTTGAGCATGGCTTGGAATTCGAGCTGCTCTTGCTTGTACTTGGCCTGCAGCTCGCGTTCACGGCGCTTGGCCTCGGCCTCCTCTGCGAGTGCGAGCTCCAGTAACCGCTTGTCGTAGTCGCGCTCACGGTCCGCGTGGACGCGGCTATGTTCGACACGCTCTTGATTGAACCGCTTGACATCCATCGCGCGCTGGATCTCATTCAGTCGCCGCTGTTCGTCCAGGTCATCTTCGACTTGCTTGAGCCGCTCCCATTCGGAAAGCAACTCGCTATCTTCGTTGCGTTTGTGGTCTTCCAGTTCCTGGCGGCGCTTCTTGCACAAATCAACTTGAAGATCCAAAATGGCCTTCACTTCGGCATCGCGCGTGGCCGCGGCATCTCGGTCGCGGCGCTCGCGTTCTTCTTTCTTGAGTCGGTCTTCTTCCCATAGCTGGGTCATCTTGATTTCCACGAGTTGCTGGTGGATAGATACAGGGTGAGTACTACTCCTGATACATAATTGTACATATAGACACGAAAGAAACCAACCTGTTCTTCCTCGATTTGCTTGCGCTCATCTAACTGAGCGGCGCGGTCATTGACGACCATCTTGGTAAGCTTACGCGAGTCTTCCACGCGCAAATCGTCACACGATTCACTGGAACAGTCCATTTTTTCATCATCATCAGTCGACCATAGCACAAGATACAACGAGCAAACAGACCCAGCGCACTACATACCGGTAGTGTTGAAGTAGTTTTTCTTCGACGATCGCCATGCGTTCGCGTTCACGGCGCTCCTTGAGCGCCAGCGCGCGCTGGATCATTCTATGGAAAACGACCAACAAATTTGATCAGAATCCACCACAGCAGCCATGAAGTGGGTGTACGAAAACCAAGTACTTACTTTTCCTTGCGCTCTTCAGGTGTCTCCATATTCGCCAGACACGCTTGCTTCCACTCTTCCATCTCGCGGTTATATAGCTCGGCCAGTCTACGTAAGAATACAAACTTTAATCCCTCAAGCCATACCTGGAGCTCCTTCCAGAGGACCATCATTACCTGAGTCGTCGTGAGTGCAAGTGGGACTCTTGTTGGTTCTTGATCTTGTTCACTGTGCGGTGCAATTGGGTCGCTTCGGATTTGACATCCAGCTCATGTTCCCACTCGGCGCGAGAGTGCATCTTTGTCAGTCCTTTGACGGTCTCTGCGTAATGGGTCAAAGTATCCTCTCGCTGGCGGCGCTTCAAGACCAGCGAGTCGCCGACGCCGCGGCCCGTGCCAGTGCCGGCGGGACGCATGAGGTGGCTCGCCATGTTTTGTGCTTCGGTTCTTCGTAGGGCAGCAAGTATTTCCCACAGAAAACAGCAAAGAAAGCAAGGAAAAGAATCGCTTCTTCTTGGAGGACAGACGAAACACAAACGCTTCACTGTGGCTCTATCCTATGAGAGCTGCTGCTTCTGCCTTCCACAGCGCCGCTTGGCCCATGAACTCAGAGCCGACCTTATGAAAAGCTCTTCGCTATTTTTGCACGATGATGCAGGCATGTTCATTTCCTTTTTATCCAATACAAATCGTTCTAATTGATGACGAAATCACGACATTCGGTTGTATTTCAGCCAATAATGGCTTGCCTGTTGATCACGCAACCACGTCGCTGGGTTCTAGAGTGCTGGTCATGTGAAAAATCAAAGACAACGGACAACCAAAAGCAGTTTGACAATTGCAAACAAGAAAAGAAGCAACAAGACATGGAAAGCATCCACGTGCAGTTCAAAGGACAGACAAAGGATGTCATCCTGCCTACCGGGGTGGAGACGACATGGGAGCATCTGCAGGATGCATTAGTGCGCGAGTTTGGCGTCCCAAAAGATGCGCAGCGCGTGTTTTACAACAAGAAACGCGTGGAATTCGAGACGCCCGAGTTGGCCACGTTACGGGAGCTTGGGTGGGACGCTGGCGCGATGCGACCTCGGATCATGCTCATGGCAGGCGCATCGCGAGACCAAATCGAAGAAATGAAGAAGACCCAGGAGGAAGTGCAGGCGGAACAACGGATACGGTATGTAGACCGCTGGCTTGATCCAGCAAGAGCACCGTAGCCTGACTTGTCTTTTGTGTGCACGTTATTCGCCACAGAGCAAGTCGGCGAGTCGTCTCTGTGGAGCAGCGCAATCAGCAAGTCGAAGCACGCGAAGCCGCGTCAACGGACTACCGGTTCCATGCGATTGAGGTGAGCATTCGTCAGAGGAGAGTGTCGCTCGCTGCTGATGCTAACGCTATTTTTTTCACTTTGGGTAGGTGCTGGAAAACTTCTCGGACTCGCATCGGGCACGAAGTATACTGGAACAACTCGCCAACGACCGAGGCATTCTCGCGGTCATGGCGAAACACAAGTGGGGTGTTGGGTGCCTGGCGGAAATGTACCCGGACGGCAAAGTTGGCGTCGATCCCGTCTGTGTGCTGGGTCTCAACCAGAACAAAGGACAGAAGATTTTGCTGCGACTACGCACGGATGATTTGCAAGGATTTCGAAAGTTTTTAAAGTGCGTTTCTTTCGTTTTGTACCATGCTGAGCTCATATGAGGCAACCTAACTTACAGCTGCCGTATCTGTTTGTAATTTGCAAGTATCAAGAAAGTTCTGTTCCACGAGCTGTCACACAATGTACGTCAATGCATGTACCATTCCCTTGCTGTTATTCATGTGCGCCATACATCTGCAAGATACTCATTCGCTCTGTGATGAATACCGTAGGAACATTCGGACCACGATTCCAAGTTTTATCAGCTAATGCGACAAGTTGAAAAGGAGTGCGACGAGCTAGACTGGAGCCACCACGGTGGTCGCGCGGTGGGCGGCGCTGGCCGAATTGCAGTCATTCCAGACCAGGACGAAAACGTTGGCAGCTCTGGTCAACGCCTTGGTGGTGGCAGTCAAAATGCAGTGAGTCGGTTGTTGTTGCCGGACCACAGTCCACCACCTCTCGCTCCAGCCAACACAATCGTATCAGATCACCATGACCATGAGCTGTCATCACCTTCCGTCTGTTGTCCAAGAGATCATCCCACCCATTCCACCACCACCATCGAGGACCGCGAACATGTCCACAACAATTCATCCCCTGAAGCTGCGACCGGTAGCTTCACGCCAGTGACGTCGCCCACAGATACCACACCCCCTGGACCAGCAGAGCACATCGACACCGCCGAGCAAATGGATGTCGAGCCACCAAGCCAGAAAAGTGACAGCGACACCAACGTCCATGGTACTTCTACTTCACCACCACCGACGTATGCGATGGCGACTTCTCCGGCAGCTCCTTTGATTGACGAGTCCTTTGGTGACTACATGCCGAGTACGTAAACAAAAAGAAGAATTTGCCAAGATGCCTATTGCTGGAAATCTGACTCACTGTTTGTGCATGTTTTTTAAAAAAAAAAGGCGAACGCGAGCTGCGCCTTCAGCGAGCGCTGGAAGGTCTTCGCTCTCGATACAGCGCCCAAATGGTGACCAGGGCAGCCTCATTTATGCACAAGATCGTGTCCAACATCGCGCAGCACCCCCACGAAGCCAAGTTCAAGACGATCCGTAAAAGTAATCGGCTGTTTGAGACGCGGCTTGCCTGTTACCCTGAGTGTCTCGAGTTTTTACTCGCGATCGGATTCGATGACCAGGGCGAATCGTTTACGCTTGTGCGCCATGATGTGGCTCTGCTTTGGATCGGACGCTCTCTGCTGGAAGTGTTTTCCAACTGAAAATGATGGTGGTTTTTAGAGGATCAAAAACGCATTTTTCATTTGCGACCTTTTTGGGAGAATATTAATTTCATTTTTGATTTATTGCACAAATATGTCTTTAGTTTACGATATTTACCAAAATAGGACTTCATTTTACTATATTTACCTGCAAATTTGGCCGGTCTGAGTCTGAGCGTCATCATGCTTGATTGGCATCTCTGCCAACAACAGCGCGCATCCAACAGCAGGGCGGCAGCAGGGAAGTCGTTCTGTGCGGTTCCCTCCTGGCAAACTGTCTGAATACGTTGCCTCTGTCTCAACCATCTACTGGTTTCCATAAAGTACCGGTGCCAATACCCAACCAAAGCCGTGGAACAATGAGTTCATCGCGATCATGGTGGAGCCAATTACGCGCGCCGGCGTTGCTTCCGTCATCATGGCGGTTAAAGAGACGAAGCTCCAGTATGGACGGCGAGCATATAAAGCTCGTTGACAGCAGCGACCAAGACAACGACCATCTAGAGGCACAAGACGACGACTACGGCGACGCTTCCTCTGCACATACTCAACACATTGCGCGCCGGCGAAAACTCATCCTCAAGAGCGTTGCGCTTGTAGCCATCGCCAGCGTCACACTGGTCGTGCTATCGCGACTACCAGTCAAAGGATACTTACTCAATGTATCCCAATGGATCAGGGGACACTCCTTCCTTGGCACATTTGTCGCGATCGCCATGTTCTGGGTCGCGATTCCTCTTTGTGTGCCATCGACAATACTGGAAGCGATCTCAGGCTCTCTCTTTGGTGTCGCGCAAGGAACAGCCGTGACTATCATTGGCAAGACAGGCGGCTCATTGCTTGCGTTCCTCATTGGAAGGCGCGTGGGCGAAGCCGTCGTGGGCGACTACTTGGCGACCAATTTCCCAACCTTTCGTGCGCTTTCCAAGGTCATGAACAGCAATAGTTGGAAGCCTCTTCTTCTCTTCCAGCTCTCCAGTATACCGAATTTGGTCAAGTGTTACGGATTAGCGGTCACACAAGTCTCCGGCACGCGGTTTGCTCTCTCCTCCATGGTCGCCAGCATCCCACATGCCATTATTTGGGCCAATATCGGCCACCAAGCGAATGATATTGCCGCCATTTTGTCAGGCCAAAGCGAACTCAGCACAAGTAAAGTAGTGCTTCTCATCGGCGGCGCACTGCTCACGGTCGGTGCGATGGCGTTTTTAGTCATATACACGAAACGCGAACTGCAAGAGCTTCAGAAATTCGAGTGTGCGAGCCCCGTGGCAGAGGATGAGGACGACACTGTGCCCATCACGATCATTCAAGTCAACAACCATGACAACGGGCTCTCCCTCCACTCGGACGAAAATGAGCTCATCAAAGTGCGCATCAATACAAATGGATGATGCGGATGAAAAAAGGAAAGACCTTCTTTTTTTTTTTTTTTTTGTTGCTTGGTTATTGCGAGTGCAGCCATTGCAAAATCAAACCAAGAGTCCTTGTAAGTGACCTGATGGCCAATTTTAATATAGACCAAAAATATCTAACTTGAATTCAGTATGTTTGCATCAGAACCGTTTTTAGAAACAAATTTAGATTTGTATTTGATGCGACGTGACGACAGCAGCTGAGTCAGTCAGTTTGCTTGGCCTTCCCCATCGTCAGCGGCAGCGACAGCGCCATATCCGATAGAAATCGCTAATGCCAAATCAAATCAAGCCCGTCAACCAAGCGCTGCTTCTACTCGACGCGCCCATGCGAATGGAGCTGGACGACAGTGACAAAGTCCGCTTGCTGCGGTTCGATGGCGGATGCGCTTTCCGCTCACCGCATCGCCTGCAGCGGCGCTGCATCCGCGTTTCGTCCAGAACAAAGAGACGACTAAAAGTGGTGTTTGGAGCCGCATTTTTCATCAGCGCCGCGGTGGCGCTTGTCATGGTACTTCCCATTAAAGATATACTCCTTGGAATCAGCTCGTGGATCGACCTCCACCCGGCATGGGGAGCGCTGCTGCTGCCCATCATGTTTTGCGTCGCGATCCCATTGGCGATCCCAGCGACGATGCTCGAGATTTTGTCTGGCTCTGTCTTTGGTGTGACGCAAGGCGCCTTACTGAACGCAGTGGGCAAGACGTGTGGGTCCATGGTCGCGTTTCTCATCGGCAAACGCCTCGGTAAAGAACGATTGGGGAGCTATTTGCAAACGAAATTCCCGTTGTTTACGGCGCTATCAAGTGTCGTGGAAGGACCCAACTGGAGACCGCTACTACTTCTCCAGTTGTCCAGTATTCCGCCTGTCGTCAAGTGTTACGGACTATCGATCACGGACATCAGCGTTTTCCGATTCGCCGTCACATCGATGCTTGGTGGCTTCCCGAACGCGACTCTGTGGGCGTATATTGGCTGTCAAACGCGAGATTTCGTGAGCGGCGGTGGTGGCGCAGGTTCACCAAGCGACAAAACGAAAGGCGGAGCGGCGGGGTCCACAGGAGAGGGACGCTGGGTCATGATGGCGATTGGTCTGGTGTGCACAGTGCTAGCGATGGGGGTACTGTTCGTGTACACTCGTCGTGAGCTCCAAGCACAGATTCTCTCTGCCAACAAAAAAGAAAAGCGCAAGATGAGCAACGGTGGTGATGACAAAGATGAGTGTGACGAAACGTCGGCGTTGATGGAAGATTGCGAAGTTGTCATGACGCAAATGGCGATCCTGGATACCCCGCAACATGTCGCAAAGCGCCTCTCTGTTGTGTGAACAATTTCTAGCAGATAGGATGATAGACACCATATTTAGATAAATGAATACCTTAGATGCACTGTTGTGCAATGCATACACCAGCTGAGAGATCCAATCATGGATACTGGTACTGACGAAGCATTCGTTCATTTTGCTGATCATGTGTTGTGACCTTTCAGAAGCGGTACTGTAGCCATCTGAGATATTTTGACCAGTCAAATTCATGCAACTGTATTTTAGGCCAATCATTGCGCGTATGACGAGGTTGCCCCTTTGAATGGCCGATGTGCAACCTCACACTAGCCCAAAAACACACAATTTCAAAGGGAAAGGACCTGAGTGAGTTGCAAAATGAGAGTCAGTTTGTACCCTTATTTTCCAATTCTTGGGACGGAGCGTGGAATGCCTTCCCAAAACTCGTCACAACTCACATCAGACGCTTGAGCAGGCTGCAAGGCGGTCGCTACCAACTCACCCGCGCACGCATCAACGCCAACACGCGTACCGTATCGCTTTGCTCTGGAAGACACCACCACGCTGTCGGCTTCCACTTGAGCACTCGAACCAATTTGCGTGTTCTGTTGGTAGAGCATATATTTCCCCCACTTTTTCTTTATTTTGATTCTTGGTTCCGGATGGAGTTCGGACTGGATCGAGCAATCGAGCGGCTCAATGCATTGAAACTGAGTGCGGCCCAGCAGAATGAAGCTGCATCGGCAGTCTCACATCACACAGAAGAAAACCAGCGAGGCGAACAAAGGCAGCAAGAGCAAGAGCCGAATGCCGCTGCGGCACTGCAAGAACAGTTCACGCGAATGGCCCAGCAAATGCAAGACCAGTATGAACGCAAACTGAAAGAACAGGAACAGTTTTACATCGCGCGCATCCAGCATGAGATGCAGCTACTGCAGCGACGAATCGATACACTAGAACACCAAAACCATCTCTTGCGGAGCGCTGTGGGCAGCGTCGATATCTACAAAGCCAAAATCACGGACCAAGAGCTTGTGATCGACGGGCTCCAAGACCAAGTGAAACAACTGCGCTCAGCAAACTACCGACTGCAATACATGGTGCAACAAACAGATCGAACAGGTCCAAGCCACTTCATGCCGCCACCGCCGCCCGACATTTTTTGAAGCCGTTTCAATAGGGTTTTGTTCTTCTTTGCCTTCAGTGTAGACATTTCAAGCATTTTGGTGAAGCAAAACGACTATAATTTATTCAACTGCAGTAATAGCAATTTGACAGACGATTTACCTTTTCCTTACGGTTTGGAATCTCCAGGGGGCCTCTGATTCATTTTCTCCAGAAGCCTGAAACATGCGCACAATACCAAGGTGAGGTGAGCTGGCTTCATGATTGTTGTGTTTATGTGCGCTCACATACATCTTCTGCGCATGCGCCTGCGTTGAAAAGGCCGCCGTTGCTACGTAGAATTCGTGTACAAACTTGTCCAGCTTCCATGCACACACAAGGGATTCAAATCAGTTGGTTTGGACAGACAGAGAGACGTACGCTGACGTGGCTCCACCGACTTCGCCTTCCACATGCGATAACTGCTCAATAAATAAGACACATCAGAAACAACTAGTTATTTACAATGCCACACCATGAACATACCTCGTCTTCCACGATCTGCAAGCGCTCAACTTCGAGGTCTGATACAGTCTCTTGAGGTTCCAGTCTGCCCGCAGTACAATTTCCAAAAATGAGCTGCTCCGTTCACGCCCCAGGTGCTGATCCCATTTGAACAACCACATACTTCTTGCGCACGCTCCCATCAGAATTTGAAGTCAAATGTTTCGACGCGCCGGGTTTCTTTTCGTTTGGAAGCCATCGCGACCCGCGCCCATGTATCTGCTCCGCCTCATATGATCGAAGCAACACTTTTGGTCTGCAGCGTGACAACACCAAACACACGTTCCGCATAAAACAAGACGACTCACATAGAAAAGAACCCATGTGACTACTCTTACATATACTCTTGCTCTGCAGAAGGCCTGGATGTTGGCACTTCTCGCGGTCGCGCACGCCGGATCGTCACATCCATTGCTGTGTAATTTTCTCTTTTTTTGGTGGAAGGTCCAAATGTTGACACACGTCACAGATTTTCATGCTATTGGCGTCACCTTCGTGCAACATTCGCGCTCATACTCCACACAATTTTTTGTGGCATCATTGCCATCTCCAGGAAAATGGTGGCCGCACGTCCTGCGCTGTTCGCGCGGCGATCGGCGCTGCTGCAACTCGTGCAATCCAACAAGCAACATGGCTCATTGAATGCACGCTCTGTGCGTTTGTTCAGCTCCGAGTAAGGAACCAGCGCGCCGCTCCTTTTCTGGTTATGCCAGTTGTGTATTGTTGGGTGACATTGACATGCTTACTGGCTTGTTCACTACAGCGTCTCGCCGGCAGCTCCGTCGTCCGCGGATGGCAAAAAGCAACCGCCAAAGGAGGAAAGAATGACCAACAAGAAGCTCTGGGACCGCGTGCTGACCAACCACCCAGAGCATCATGATAAACTGAATGGCGATTTGCTTTACGAACACTCGCGCAAGGTAAGCAAGCACAAGTGAAATGGGATGGAATGAGTGTCATGCGATTGATTGTGGTGGACTCTTTTGTTTGTGATTCGTGTATTAGAAATACTTTGGCATGGCATCGGCTGGCTCCTTGGCGCATGTACGTGCAGTCCTCTTTTCGTTGTTATCGTTGGCCGTTTTATGGTGGTGTGACGTGGCGTATATGTATGGCTACTGACTACAGATCGCCTTCTGGTCGTGGTTCAAAGGATACGAGCAAAGCCTCATTGAGAGTGAGTGTATGAGCGGCTCCGCCCCTGCCTGTATATCTTACTGACTTTTTGATACTGTACAGTGATGCCTCAAGTGACCGAGCCGACAATTTTCTCCTTTGTCACGAATGACTTGGGCTCTTCGATTGGCTTTGGGTCCAGTATTATGCTCGCGTTCCTCCTCGGCTTCCACGCAAGAGTAAGATGGAATCACCAAGTCCCTTCCTATGCGCAGCAGTTTTTTTTTTTTGTTCTGACTTTTTCTCATTGTGTTAATTTTATAGCGCTCGGTCGGTCGAATCGCCGTCGTGTCCGGTGGTGATAAGCTGCGCATCACGACCCACAAGTTCTTTGGCGATTATTCCGAACCCTTTGACGTGCCCGTGGCCAACGTCTCAGCCAATCCAAATATGAAAAAGAACATGATTCTCAAAGTCGGCAAAGACCGCGGCTTTTATCTTGTGGATATTGACGGCAACTTTTACAACCGCGACAAACTCGAAAGCATGATCACGTTCCGCACGGATTTTGTACGTTTTTTTTTTATTATTTTTTTATTTATTTCTTGTCCACCCAGACTCACAGTTTATTTTTATTTATTTTTACTGAAAAGACGGAGCATGAAAAAATGATCGACCTCAAGGAAAAGAAAAGCACGTCAATGGAAGTCCGCACGGGTTTGCCACGCACGGAATTGAAACCGAGCAGTGGTAACAACAGCAGCGACAGCAATAAGGTGGCGTCTTTGCCAAAGCGAATCGCAGTCAGCAAAGCCAATGCCAAAGGAAATTTGCTTGGGCGTAAGCCATCCAATCCGCGCAAGAACAAGAACAAAAAGTAGACTGGAACTGATAAAGCCACATCGAAAAATATAGATTGAAAAAAAAAATAAAAAAAAATACGGACGCTGTACGACAAGGTAAGCCGCCAGGCAAGCTCGTCCCTTCGTGGTCTACTGAACTACGTAAATTTATGCTACAGTATCAGAAGTGTATGAATGGACTGTACGCAGGGTGGTGCTGTATTTCGTATTTTGAACCGTCCATGTGTGCTGTTCTCACATCCACCGTAAAAAACCGGTATTAAAACCGGTACAAAACCGGTATGTCATTTCACAATTTTTGAACGAATCAGTCCCGTTGTTGTTGCTGATTTCATAGATTTTTCCGGCCCGGTGCTGCACATCAGCTCAGTGCAGCAGCAGGACCATTCTCCTCCGTCGTGTTCGACGTTATGGTAAATATTGCCCATCTAGACATGTTGAGTGCAAAAATTGCGAAATTGTATCTCAGTTCTTCCCATTTTGCTGTTGTTGTTGGATCCTAACTCAAATGATAAATG
>JAADWJ010000812.1:0-11757 GCA_023336165.1 Pythium monospermum | reverse complement strand
GGAAGCAGATCCAGTGCCGGAAGCAGATCCAATCGAGGAGCTGCTGACATTCTGGAGTGGAATGTTCACGCGGAAAGAGTGCGAAGTTGCGTATCTACGAGCAGGTGAGTCGCTGGACGGTGCCATCTCGTGGCTCCACGACTGTGGCGATGTGTTACGGCGCCGTGAAATCGTATCATGTATCGAGTCGGTCGTTCTTGAATCACCACCAAATGCGAGTGCAATGGACCCGGTTCTTCTGGTCGCTGGATCGTTCTACGCCATGGATGGGCATTTGTGCATTGTTTCGCCGCCTGGTCTCTACGAGAGCGAGGGCACGACGCGCAGCATCCATACCACGGATGCCGCGTGGTTCTTCTCGTTGAAAGATGGACACCTCAGTTTCCCGGAACAATCTCCAGTGCAGCTGAAGAGCGTGCCGGCAGGCTCTGCGGTGTGTACAGATCTCACGAGACACCGCGTGGTCGTTTATTCCAGTTATCTCAACTGTGTGGAAGAGTACGAGGTTGCGAAATCTTCACCAGCCGCGCCGAGTGGGAGTTTCATGGACGACGGGGTATCACTGCGATCTATCGGGGAGCGCATCCACACCCACATCTTTCAAGCTGTGAGTCGACGGTATGCGGCGCCAGCGTACAAGCCAGCGTACGTTGGATTGCAGGAATTGATCGCACAGACGGAGGAAGCGATCGCCGTGGCAGCGACGGTGAAAGCCGCGAAGAAGAAATCCCCAGACGATGCCACGAGCGCCGTCAAGGTGCGCGCAAGGCTGCTCAAGAAGTTGCGGTTGAGACTCGACGAGTTTGAAAAGCTGGGAGCGCAAGAAAGTCGAGGCTACCTTGTTCCCTACTGTGCGGATTTCAAAGGGTTTGGGTTCCGCAGCTTGCTCAGCGGATTGCGGTACGCCATTGAAGATGTCGGGAAGTCGTCCGTTTGTGGACAAGTAGTCGACAACGTGACACAGCTGCATCAAATGCTCGTGGTGTGGCGCGCGATGGCGCAGGATTGCCACGGGACAAGCGTGAAACTGTGCGTGCCAGAAAGGTGGTCATCTGTGGTTCGTTCCGTTGCGGACGGCTTGTTGGAGATCGCTCGTGGACGACTTTTAGATTGGGAGAGCCGTGCGATCGACGGGGAAATTGCTGGCTTGACACGGTATCAAGTCGTGAGTAAAGCGCAAGATGTTTTGCTGTGGGGACTCTACGCGGGGATTTTCAGTCACTTTGATCGATATCAACTTCTCGTGGAAGAACTGAGAAATGTACTGACAAACCCGTCAGAGACGCTACCGAAGGACTATTTCTTGATCATGCGGGACCACACCGATGACTTGCAGCTGCAAACTGAATCCGATTGCTGCAGCACCTTGCTGAAGAAGCTAATTAGCCTCAATCTTGAAGGCGGGATCGCTCGTCTCGTTGGTGACCGTGGCAATCTCCCAGAACTGGTCAAGCTGCTTTTCGAGTTGAGTGTTCGGGAGTTCGTTTCAGCTTCTGTCCAAGACAATGCTTTGGAAACATCAGGTGGTCCGCACTTCTATTCGCCCGTGGAAAAGATGCTGCTAAATGTGTTCAACGGATGTGCGATCGAGTTGATGGCAGACGTGGACGGCCAGCCAGTGGGAGGCCATGCTGACAACAACGATGCTGTCCAGACGCCGTTGTTTGGCATGTTCGCCACAGAGTGTTTCCAAACGTGTGAGACGCTGCTGCAAATCAAGCCACCAACCGAAACCAACAGCCGCCAAGACTTCTCTCGATCTGCATGCGGCAAGCTGCTGCCGCTCGTCCTCGCGATGGCCAGCAATGGCGGGACGGCATTCTTGAAATCCGTCCACGAGCGGATGTTTCGGTTATTGGACGCCGTCGCGGCTCAACAGTCAGCTCACGAGCACAGTGAAAGTTCTCGCCTACTCGCTGTGACTCGCTTTGTGGAGAGTACGCATCCGTATAATCGAACCCAGGCTGCGGTGCGGAAAGTGGTTCGCATCCCCGGCGCGACGTGCCTCCAAATCCAGTTTGATCCTCGATGCAGCACATCTGGAGAGGCTGACTTTGTTCTTGTCACGCCTGGACTCGCTTCGTTCCATGCAGACCGTGTCCCATTTGGAGAGTCTGGCATTGGAGATCCTGGCGGTTGCTTTTTCGGTACGCGGGAGGATGGCAACTGGCCGGAAACGGGCAGCGGGATTTCCATTTGGGGTGATACGGTGACGATCACACTTTGCTCGACAAGCCAAGACCGTGAAACCAGTGGAGGCGATGATGGAAGCAAACGATGGGGTGTCAAGTGTGTTGTGCAAGCCATCTCCATGGCGGATTCAAACAGCTGGCGAAATGACGCGTCCCTGGGCATGAAGTTTGCGCTCGACACATTGTCACAGCGTCAACTTCTGGAATGCCAACGGACAGTGGAGACTGCGGTGACCAACGAAATGAAGCCCATTCTCAGAATGTTCCACTCACTGGGCCGACGACGAAGTTGCCAACAGGTCAAGTGTTTGGTGAGCGAGATTGTGGAATCCACAGTCGGTGGTGATGACCAAGACAACAGCGATGGCGCCAAGTTCGTCAAGCGAGTGGAGAGCGCTTTGCTGTTGCGTGTGCGAAGCGGGGGTCGCGGCTCTCAAAACCCCACGTGGCGCAACGCTAGACGCTTGGTGCTCGCTGTGGTGACGCTTTCTTCCATCCGCAGTGATGACGAAGTCAGCTCGTTGAACCACGAGTCTGTCCACTGGCAAGCGATCGTTCGCGATGTGGCGGCTGTCGAGCAGTGGATGGTGCACCGCGTGCAGCTTTGCAAAGAGTGGGCCATCATGCAAGAGGACAAGGTATCTGTCACACAGATGGTGGATCGGTTTGCGAATGGTGCGGACCGACTGGCAGAACTCTGTGCACTCCAAGGCGTCCGCTTTGTGGCGACGGATCTAAAGCGAAGTGCCACAGAGCTTCATCGTTTGATGTCTGCAGAAAGCAAAGCCGGCTCTTTTAAGCCGATTGACCAACAGAACGCTGTAGCGACGGAAATCCTGTTCAAAGCCGAGTTCGCAATCAAGCATTTTCTGTCTGTTTGCGATCGAGATGACCAGGACAAGGGACACGGCAGCCAGTATGCTGTGGAAAACCATGAAGACGTTCCGAGTATCGTTCAGTACTTCCGATCAAACATCCCGGTGACTAGTATCCGTACAGCGATTGCAAAGTTGAAAGAAACCGCCATCAGCAAACACCAAGCTTTCCATTTGCTGCAAGATGCGCATGCCCACGTTTCCAATGTGACAAAGAGTGACCATGTGGGCGCTGGCTTTGTGGGTAGTCTCGCTGGACGGTGGCAACAAGACTCTTCAGCGTTTGTGGCTGATCCTTCTCCTTCAAATCCACGGTACGTTGTTTGTTTGTTTCCCCCTGCTGCTTGCACAATTGGAATGGGCTAATGAATGTACATTTTGGTTTTCAATACAGATCTAGTTCATGGTGGCAGACGACATCTGCAATTATCAAGGATTCCAGCCTCTGTGCGTCGATCCGAGTCGCCTCGATGATCGATTTTCTTGCCGCCTACACGCATATTCCCGTCGACGCACCAGCGGATTCTCTCGAAGATGTGATGCGAAGTGTTTCGAATTTGGTGTTGGAGGTTGGAAACGCCAGAGACGACGGTGAACATTCGCGACTGGACGCGTCAGCGCTCGGCTATGCCATCGATGAGCTTGCCTGGATCGGTTACCGGTTCGGTATCGAGTTGATGATGTCGTGTGGCCACAGTGACGAAGCTTCTTCCATGTTATGTGACCTGGCTGAACGACTTCGCGCTGGCAAGCGCCTTTCTTCCTCGATTCATCTGTCTCGTGCGATGAAGATCGCTAGTGCCAATGGCAAAACTATCGTATCGTGTCCGCGGTCCATCCACGCTTGGGTTGATCTGTGCACTGCCCAGTTGACTGTCGGCGCAGAGCGCTTGAGTTCGATGGCGGTTCAAGTCGCATGCATTCGAACGCTGCGCATGATTTGGCAAGCATCGGCTGATTCGCCAACACCGCCGGTGAGCGAACCAAACTTGCTCGAGAATGTGCTGACCCGGATTGGGTCGCTTCAGTCCAGTGTCAAAGATGCCAGTGGAAGCGACACGGAAACCAAGTCGAAGGATTGTTGCGTGATCGTTTTTGACAACGAGAAGGCGCGCACAAAGATGAGTGAAGCGCTTGAGAAAATTGGAAACGACGGCACCGACGAGCAGCAGTCAGATAGTTCCGTTTGTCTTCCAAGCTCATTGCTGGGTCTTGAACAAATCGAGAGTGCGCCACTTCGAAGTGGTGACGCAAGCGAAGAAGATACGTCTGATATCGTGCATCGCAACGTTCGTTGTGATGGTTGCAACCAAAATCCGTTGGCTGGCTATCGGTTCAAGTGCTTCACATGTGCAAACTACGATCTGTGTGTCGGTTGTTACTCGAACCTCAGCGTACATGACGTGGACCACCAGTTTGTTCGATTGGTGAGCTCGTCCAGCACGGGTGAAATGCTTCAACCGCGATCCAAGACAAACGGTGCCATCGTGCCCGAGGCATCTCTTCTCGGATCGAAAGCGTGGATTGGGAGCATGCTGCAAGTGTTCCTCGAAGCGAATGGATACGTTGTGTTTTGTCGTGGATCGACGGAGGAGTGTCTAGCGCGCGCAGCCTCGCTGTCGACATCAGGCTTCGCCGCGACAGTGATGGAGTGGCCAGAAGCCAAGAAAATGGAAAACTTTATCGATTGGGAAGGGATCGTGCATGCGACATTTGAGCCTGGGTCAACGCGATCAGGTCGCCGATCAAGTGCAGCGACCGCATCAAAGTCATCATCGGCATCGCGAAGTGGGGCCGTCGGACGCTTTAATCAACGTATTTTGGAAGTGAACGGCCAGCAAAACCAGTTTGCAGATACCAGTGTATTGCAGTCGGAGCTTGTTGCGTTGGCCAGGCAATTGATGAACGAGAAGAGCTGCCAAGATCAAACCGCCAGAGTGGTGGCAAGGATCGTTGAAGCCGTTCCACCACTTGTGGGTCCTGGCTCACCTGTTGGGGTGTCCACAGACCGGGATTTGTACAACTGTGCGCTCGGCCTGATGCATACGGTGGGTGGATTCCGCGAGCCACTGCGACCTGGCGCGTGGGTATCTCTACCGGACGAGTTGTCGCACAATTCTCGTGTAGGCATCGTCAAGAACTGCACGAGCGCCTGCGAGGTGGTGGATATTGTCGTGTGCCCACGGGGTGGGTGTTTGGCCAAAGGAGTCGATCTCGAGACTCTCCAGTCGTCGCCTACAAGCATAGAACCCATTGGCGAGATTGAACTGCAACAGGTGGATCGAGTGCTCCCGATCACAACGTCTTTTTTCCCAACGTTTGCGGCTGTGCTGAAGGCGTCCCACAAGCTGTTGAAGAACACCAATGTCGAGATTTCGTGTGATTCGAACCGTGTCGCAGCCACCGAGCTGATCGTTGCGTGGCTGCGGATGTACATGGCGTCCATGGACATCCTTCCATCCCTTTTAAAGAACCAAGCCTCGGCAGGACATGGCAACTTGGCGTTATTGCTCTTTCAGCTTGCAAAGACATCCAAGTCGGAGCATTCGATGGAGACATTGGATGCCGTGCGGCAAATCGCGTGGACGTTGCAACAAGCCGTGGTGTGTGATGCTGAATTGAAACTCGCGAATCGCCCCATTATCGGTGTCAGTTTTGGAGATGATACCTCGTGTGTGTACGGGCCAGGTGCAAATGGTCTCACCGACTCGACCGACTACGTGTTCAATATGTACGCGTACTCGTCTCGCACCGAGTTGCCAGTGCATTCTGGGCGAAACAAACTGCTCGAGTATTGGGAAAAGAACGTGATTCCGTCCATTGAATCGTACGTGGCTGGGTCGTTTAAAAGCTACGAAATGGATTACTTTTTCGCCCAACTTCGTGAGCCTCTTCGTGAAGGGAACTCGGCCGCAGCCATCAAGATTGCGTTCACATTGTGCGACGGCCACGTGCCGTCTGGCTGCCAGTACCCAGATCCTGATACCGACTGGTCGGCCTTGCAGATCGACGATGTGGAAGTCGGCGCGCGGTACATGGTGACCACTGGGGCGGGTGCCGTATCGTGTGGCCAAAGTGAATGGCCAGTGGAAATGCGGTGGACCATCGGCCATTCCGGCGTTGTTCGAGTCGTGCACCCGACTGGCTTTGTGCTTTTACAGCTACGCAACCCGCGAACGTCAAGCTTGGAACACTGGTGGTATCAAGTCGACAACTTGGCTGCGATCACTCGCCAAGACAGCTATTCGGAACGGTCCGTGCTCAGCTACAGTGGCGCGTTGGCCGATTTGGTCAAAGTCGACTTGGATTTGATCGGTGTCATCGCTCGGAAGTGTGTCTTTGCGATGCTCAAGCAAGACCCGGACCAGTTCCCATTGGTGAGCGACCGCCAATCCACCAAGAACCACTTCAATATTGTCGATATTCTTCGCATGGCTGCCGCCGCCGAGCTGGGATGCGAAACTGAAACGATTCTCGGAGAGCCAGACTGTCAAAGTGATGATGTCCGTGGCGGCAATGAGGCCAGCGCAGTTGGTAAATACGAGCTCATGGAATCACTTCGCTTTGTGTTGACCAAGCGGTTCGAGTTTGTGCCTCCTCCGCTTCCGGAGGATGCAACGGCCGAGGAGCAGCAAGCTAGCGGCCCATTGATGACCAAGACGCAGAGTGGGAAGATGAGCAAGTCGGGCAAAGTCGCCAGTGAGGCAAGCGCCATGACCACCAAGCCCGCGCCCGCGTTTGGCATCGATGATACTCTTGCCGCTGTCAAGTATCGATACAATCTCATGGAAGCACTTGTCCACGAACTCAAGCGAGCGCTCGACTCGTCAGCGACGTTTCTTCAGCAAAATGCGTTCATGGTGGCCAGCGATAGCCCGCCAAAGCCAATGATCCTGCTGCATGTGCCTGGTGCGAGCTGCCTGGTGATCTCGTTTGCAGTCCACCCGGTGCTCATGGACTTGCCCGCTGGAAGTAGTCTTGAGTTTTTCCAAGACGAAAATTGCACAAAGCGAATCTTTGGCTACTTTGGTGAAAAAAAGGGTTTGAACTATTTGCCGCCACTTGTGATCCCAGGCGATCGGGGCTACGTGCGCGCCACGCAAGCCGCGTACGCGCGGTACAAGTTCCGTGTGGATCCACTCACTTGCGACTTTGGACTTGCGCTTTGGATCGCAGAGGAAGTGCATACACGTGTGACGACGATCTCGTTTTCAGGCTTTGAGCTTGAATCGATCGTCTCGTCGGTGCTGAACTCGCTGGCGGAATATCTGACAGGCGGAGTCGCCGTGCTTGCGCCTTGCACGAAAGGTGTCGTGTGCCAGCTGCTGACCACGATGACCAATTTTGCGATCAGCCGCTCGCTGTTGAATGCCGTGCCAAGTGCGAAATTGGCGGTGCTCACACGCGATCTTGCAGTCGCGTACGACCACGAAGTCTCGGCGCAAAAGCGGTTGTTCTCGCTGCCGACCCAACAACTCACAGAGTTTCTCGCTGTCGTCGAGGAAGTGTCGCGGTTGAAAGGAGCACCATCATTCCTGTTTGAAGCAAGCTGGTGGCCGTCGTTTGTGCGGATGGCGACTTTCATGCGTGTGCTCACCCACAAGCGAGAGTCGCCAAGCTCGCCAGATCCCTTGGCAAGGATCAGTTGTGGGCGTGCGCCAATGGAAGATGTGGAAGACGTGTGGAAGATGCTCCAGACCAGAGATTTGGTCTGTGATCGGATGGTGCTGCTTCAGAAACTGCCAAGCACGAACCGAATTGGTGAGATGGAAGCCGCGCTGTCCCGTTTCATCCAGCATATCGCGCTGGAAGAATGTGGAGAAGTGGATGACCAGACCGTTTTTTCAGCGACTGAAGTGCTTCGCTTTGGGATCTTGGCAAAAGTGGTGCATCTCCCAGTGGATGAACACGGAATGACGCTTGGGTATGCCGTTGTCGACGTTGGACGGAACGATATCATCGAGAAGCTTGTGATGCGTTTACAGAAGGAGACATTCCAGTTCGAAGGCAAAGCCACCGAAGAGGATGCGACGCTTGCAGAAATGATCAGTGGGCTCCATGCAGCAAAAAGTACAGATACCTCCGTCGATGAAACGGTGGAGACACCAGGATCCCAACCAGCAACTGACGACGGTATGTGGCCGTGTGGTGTGTGTACGCTCGAGAACCCACTGTCCGAAGTCGAATGCGCAGCATGCGGCTCGCCCATGCCCGCTGGTCTCGCGGAGGCTACGAGGCCACCAGCACCAGCACCTGCAAGCCGTACGAGTGAAGGAGGTGACTCGACTCCACAGCAGCAAGATGGAGGTGTTGTTGACGGTGCAGGCGCAACAGGATGGCCGTGCGAGGCGTGTACGCTTGTGAACCCATGGGATACTTTTGAGTGTGGCGCATGTGGCAGTGAGCGCGATCCGAGCTTGGTGACACCTGTTGCTGCTGTCGCCGTACCTTCGCCTTCGTCAGCTGATGCTGCTACTCCAACAACGGAGG
This sequence comes from Pythium monospermum, assembly GCA_023336165.1. Classification (NCBI taxonomy): domain Eukaryota; phylum Oomycota; class Peronosporomycetes; order Pythiales; family Pythiaceae; genus Pythium; species Pythium monospermum. The sequence continues at coordinate 3,200 of JAADWJ010000812.1, read as the reverse complement.
AGGCCACTGTCCCAAATGCCGATGGAAAGACGACGCTCCACAGTCTTGTCGGCATGTGCCTGACCAACGTGGTCTCTTTGGCTGACGCCCACGAGGTGAAGCAGGTGACCAGCTTTTTGATCGACGTGCTCACTGAAAACGACCGCAAATCTCTATCGTCTGGATTGACGGCAATGATCAAGCGCGAGCTATCGGCGACGGCTTTCGACAGCCACCGCAATACCAAGACCAGTGGAGACAGCTTCACCCGCAAAATCGCCCACGAATGCGGGTTGAAAACAGTTGGCGACGCTGACACCGCTGGTGGCACAAGCGCGCTTGACAAAGTGAGTCAGTGTGTCTTGGAGTTGGTGATCAGCAAGCCGTCGCGAGTGTACTCGTTGCTTCGCGAGTGCGGCTATGATCTCCACTTGGAGAAGAACCACTACACGTCCGTGGACGCTGCGCGTGCCAGTCAAGCCAAGTGGACTTCTCAAATGGATATCCAGCTGATCACGCTTGTGCGGCAGCTTGGTGCTCAGATCGGCGTGCTGTCATTGATGGATCTTTGCCCAAGCCACATCAACGCGACGCATGCGGTCGAGTGTGCGAGCCTGGCCACTCTCGAATCGAGAGATCTCCGGCTTCGGTTTGCGTTGCTCAAGGTGCTGAACAAGCGAATCCTGGACGCGTTGCCACTGGTGAATTTGCGCAACGCGACTGATCCAAACGGGCTCCGCGCTCGCTTTGTTACTGTTCGGCAGCTTTTGTTCCCAGCGCTAAAAATTCGCTTTTTCGGCGAGACCCAGGACCATGCCATCCTTGCGCAGTCCAACTTGGTGGATGCGACTGCGAAGCGGCCTGTCGTGACGTTGGACCGTCGCTGTGTAGTTGGAAGGCGGTCGCCAGGCGTGCCCATCCACTTTGACGACCCCACAAGCTCCCTCTTTGCATCAACGATGGCGCAATTGTCACAAGAAATGCCGTCGCGGCTTCGCGCGAAACGACCTACGGGCGCGAGCGATCCGTTTGTCGCGTTCATTGTGATCTTTGCAGGGGAGAATGTCGTGGGCGAAGGCGGCCCGTACCGGCAGCTCTTTAACGATATCGCAGCGGAACTGCTTTCGCCTGGGAACCCACTCTTTGTGCCGACGCAAAATAGTGTGATGAAGATCGGCGAGTTCCGCGATCGTTTTTTGCCAAAGCCAAGCAACACATCCAAGCCGCTGCTCGCCATGTACGAGTTTGTCGGTGTGCTCATGGGCTGTTGTGTGCGAACGGGCGTGCGCTTGAATTTGCGACTCGCGCCAATCGTGTGGAAAATGCTGGTCAAGCAAAACTTGACCGTTATCGACCTCGAGCAAATCGATTGGTCCGTGTGCGAGAGCTTGAAGTTTGTCGACGCCGCGGCGGCCTCCGAGAGCGGGCAACTGTCGCCGTCCGATTTGAGTGACACGTACTACGATTCGTTCACCACGACGCTGAGCGATGGCACAGTCGTTGAACTCAAGCCCGGCGGCGCCAACGTCCCGGTCACGAAGGCAAACTGTAAAGAATACGTTCGCTTGGTGAAAAACGCGCGGTTACAAGAATGTAAAGCACAAGTCGACGCGATGCTTCGTGGGATCGGCAAGATCGTCCCGATCCATTTGCTTCAGTTGTGTACGTGGTCCGAGCTTCAGCAATGGGTGTGCGGAAGCCTGGCGATCGATGTCGAGTTGTTAAAGGTACGCGCAAAAGGCAACACTATCTATAATGATATAATTTTCTGACTAACATGACTCTTTTGGCACCCTTCTCTTATGCAGCGCCACACGTTGTACTCATCGGGCATGACGCCTGACAAATTCCCGCATCTGGAAATGTTTTGGCGCGTGTTGAGCAACTTCAGTGAAGACAACAAGCGGCGGTTTGTCAATTTTGCGTGGGGGCAAGACACGCTGCCAGCCGACGACGCCGAGTTTGATCGCACTCACACGCGGCTGCTGGTCAAGGCGCCGCCCGTGACGGCTGTGAACCAAGATTTGCTGCTGCCCAAGGCTGATACATGTACGAATGAGAGCAAACCCGTATCTATATGTGTGGGGTCGTGAACACTCATGAATGATGTTTTTTTATGCTGCAGGCTTTTTCAATATCGAGTTGCCAGCGTATACGACCGAAGAGATCATGCGCGAAAAGCTTTTGCTGGCGATCACGCTGTGCACGAGCATGGACGGCGATGAACAAACCGGTCGCATGGATTTTTACATTTCAGGCGACGGCATGGACGACGATGACGATGAGTGAAAATAAAAACAAAAAACATACATGTACTATAGAAGTTACTATTTTTTGGTTGTTTTAGTACGTGATTTGGAGATCCGGGTATCGCTCTTTGATGGCGGCGGCTGTTTCTTTCGGTACGCTGCAGCATACAGTCGTATTAGTTCATTAATCCCTCCCTCAGTGGTCTGTCTACAGTAGTACCAGTACGTACTGGGTGTATCGGAAATCAATCTTCTTGAGCCGCTTGCGCTCAGGCTCCTTGGCTTCGTTCTCACCGCCGGCGGCAGCAGCAGCAGCAGCGTCTGCGTCGTCTTTCACCGCCACCGAGTCGCCGCCCATCGCAGTACTGTCAGGCGCTTTGTTCATCGCGATTTCGGCGTCGGGCCGTGCCTCCATTTTGGCGTTGATGGTCGACACGATGGCCTAGCATAGCATAGCACACACAATAGATTTAGAAATCAGTGGATTTTGCTGGATTTTTTTTTAGGATTGATGCAACTCACGTCCGTGCTGACTGTCTTGACGCCACACAAGTTGAGTTCTTGGATGTTTCGCCCACTGCTGGCGATGTAGTGGAGCAACTGGTCACTAAACACACACAAAACCAAGTGGTCAGTTTGCACTACTACTTGTTGACTACATAAGCAGCATGCAGGCGTGGCGGCTTCAAACGTACGTGATGGCGACGTTCCAGTGCACACACAGCCGCGAGATCGCTTCCCGTTTGGCGAGCAGAGACATGATGGCGTCGTCCGACACGGAGCAGTACCCGATCGCGAGGCTATGGATCTTGCGGCACTTGGTCATGATGAGGCGGATCGTTCTGTCAAAAAAACGTCCGTGAGCTCCTCCTTTCCCTCCCTTCTTTTCACACCCGCTATAGCAAGCTTTCTCTCACTGGTCGGTGATGGCGTGGCCAGAGATATGGACGCGCGTAAACTTGGAGTGGTTGG
>JAADWJ010000811.1:0-11768 GCA_023336165.1 Pythium monospermum | reverse complement strand
GGAGATCGTAAACCGTCTGACTCAACCGACGGATAACCGAGCTCGTCGACTCCATGGGGACACATCTTGATGTTGCTCGTTCGTTATGCGCAGCGACTGCAAGGCAGCGACGTGCAGCGCCGATGCCCCAAATCCAATTTTCGATGAAAGGAGAGGCAGTTTGAACCGGAGATGTACCTTTGGCATTCCAGTAAATACGATTACCTGTTTAAAATCAATATTTCCACAACATGGAATCCAAATTGAGATGAAAAACGTCTACAGTCTACGTAAAATCGTATTAACCAAGGCTAGTACATTTGGAGTGAGGAGCAGTTTCCAGATTGTTGTTGATCATCGGGGGAACATTGGGACGACCGCCAGCAGCTCCATTTACGGTATCCGAGTCGACTCGATCTCTCTCAACCATTGCCCTCCCAGCGCCTCTTCCAAGCGGCATTGGAGTACCTGGTACGTACAGCGCAACATCCCATGGAGAGAATATCCTTCTGCTGTGTGCAGCAGTACTATACAGAGAGCGGCGCGAGGCGTTGCACACCACATCTCACACCTTGTGTTCTTCAGAACCCACAGGCTTCCCCTCCTCCTTTCTTTTCTCCTCTCTGGATCGACGTCGAGACTCGCAACGTGCGAGCGCTCGCATTTGAGAATTATCCACCATTAGCTCCTCTATCAAAATGACCGGGTCGTCGGTCGATGACAAGCGAGCGGACGACCGTCGCATCAAAGAGCTGCGCGACTTTCAACGATCAATTGCGGCAAACAAGCGATGCTTTGACTGCAATGAAATGGTACGTGGCAAATTAAAGATCTCGAATACTTACGTACACGTGCACGTACACTCACAGTAAGGACCTGATCATGGTTTATTTTTCATGACAGATGCCGCAGTACGTCTGTGTCGACTTCAACACGTTTGTGTGCACGTCTTGCAGTGGCATCCAGTGCGTTTTGAGTCCCCCTTCTTGGCGTTAAGACCAACACCAGGCGTGCGCACCCTTCGCATAACTGACATGGCGTTTTGTGTTGGCACAGTCGCGAGTTTGGACACCGTGTCAAGTCGATTTCCATGTCCAAGTTCACTGAGACCGAGGTCAAGAACCTGCTCAAGTTTGGTGGCAACGAAGTACGTACTTATTAAGATGGTTCTTTGCACGCACTGCAAAAGTTGTGTCCTTATTGCTCACTTTTTTTGTATTGTGGCTATTGTATGGACGTAGGCAGCGCAAAAGATTTGGCGTGCCAAGCACGACGCAAGCTTCCGCCCAAGTGGCGGCACCGACGGAGAACGGACGCGCAACTTCATCCGGTTGACCTACATCGACAAGAAATGGCAGTACGAGTCGCCACGCCCAAGTGCACGCGACGAGCAACCACAGAAGACAGGAAGTGGGAAAAAAGCACCTTCGTTTGATAGCGGAGACGACTTCTTTTCGTCGTCAACCAAGCCCGCCGCACCAGCGTTTGATGCCTTCAGCCAGCCATCACCACAAGAAAACAATGGCGGGTTTGCGACATTTGGCGATTTTTCAAGCTTTGATAACAAGCCCAAGAAACAGCAGAACGACTTTGATGACTTTGGCGGCTTTGTCGCGAGCAGTAGTCCAGCAGCGGCGGCGCCCACGAGCGCTCAGGCGTCAAGTGGGTTTGGTGATTTCGGTGGGTTCTCGAGCAAGCCATCAGCCGCTCCTCCTCTTCGTGACGAGTTCAAGTCTGGATCGTTCACGCTTGCCCCACCACCAGGCTCTCACTTTGGCAGCTTTAGCGCAGCACCGACTCAAGTAGCGGCTCCTCCAGCAGCAGCAGCGCCCTCCTCGTCTGGGAACGACTTTCTCGCGTTCAGCCCACCGAGCAATCCTCGCCACAATGATCCATTTGGGTTTGCTGATTCGCCTCTCGCATCCTCCAAGACCAACAGCCAGACGGCGGCCACTCCATTTGATGCATTCGGTTCCCCATCCGCTAATACCACGGCAAATCGATCGTCTTTCGATGGATTCGGCGCCGCCGCGCCAACAAACGCAGGCAGTCGATCCAACTCGTCGTCAATCAATGCGTTTGGATCTCCTGCGGCTGCTCCAGCTCCCGCGCCAGCGTCCGCATTTGGTGGGTTTGGATCAAGCTCACATACCAATGTGCCACCACCGCTATCACCTGGCTATGGCGGTTTCGGTGCGGCACCAGCACCCACGACGGCATCGTCATTCGATGCGTTTGGGGCATCGTCGTCACCGTCTTTTGGTGCATTCGGTGCGCCACCACCGAGTGTGTTTGGAGGATTCGCCGCTGGGAATTCGTCGTCGTCACGGTCCAACTCGGGTGCGTTCGGAAGCCCGGCGTCCACACCAGCGCCAGCGCCTGTGGATCCGTTTGGAGGATTCGGTTCCCGTACAAGCAGTGGGAGCAAGGCACCAGAGCAACCCAAGGCAGCAGAACCGGCTGATCCTTTTGCAGCCTTTGAAACCATCAACCACGCGGCGCCACCACCAGCGCCAGCAGCACCTGCACCATCGCCGTATGACGCGTTTGGAGGCGCCCACAGTGCACCACCTCAGCAATTCGGTCAAGCGGCTCACCAAGCGCCAGCGGCAGCCGATCCGTTTGCGTTTGCTTCCAGCGGTCAGGCACCAAAAACCAATAGCTTTTCGAGCAGTGGTCCTGGCGCTCCTGTCAAGACGAGTAGCTTCTCAAGCGCGGGGCAAGGTCCCAATGGATCCAATGGCTTTGGAAGCTTTGCGCCACCGCCGCCGCAGCAGCAGCCGAGTGCTTTTGGTCAACCGCAACAACCGCCACAGCAATATCCAAACCAACAACACCCGTACCAACACCATCAGCAGCAACACCAGTACCCACCACAACAACATCAACCACAACAACAACAGCAACAGTATCAACAACAGTATCAACAACAACAGCACCAGCAATTCCAGCAGCAACAAACTCCATTTGGTCAACATCCAGCACAGGGTTTTGGCGGCGGCCAACCAGGCATGCCGCACCAGCAACAACAACAACCACCGCAGCAACCACAGCAGCAGCAGCAGCAGCAATGGATGCAAAACCCGCACGCAGGGGCATTTGGAAGCCAATTCCCGTCGCACCAAGCGCCGCCGCAGGCGACTCCAGCACCTGCTCCATCACCCGCTGCTCCCAAGGTACGGTATTGGAACGACTACTTCCAGTTCTAGGCTCCCACCTCCACGATGTCTTGTTGACTGACCACTGCGCCTTTTTTGCACATATTGTATTCCCTTTTGTGTAGGCTGAACCCGCGTCATTGAAAGATCCTTTTGCGTCGCTCAGCTTGGGCAACTTCAGCATGTCGAGTGGATCGAACTCCAAGCCGTCGTCTCGTGTGAACTCTCTGTCCAAGCCAGCGGCGGCTTCCCCAGCGACCTCTGCGACGTCGTCGTTTACCAGCAGCGCGGCATCTCCGTTTGGCGCGCCAAGCTCCAGCAACATGGGGTTTGGTGGAATGGGAATGATGGGTGGTGGTGGTGGTCCGTCGTCATCTGGTGGGTCGCGTGGCAACTCGTTCGAGACCAGCAAAGCGCCGGGCTTCCCAGGCAGTGCTCCTGGCTCGTCGACGCCGTCTCCGATGGCTTCGTTCTCTCTACCAGTGAGCCACTTCGCCGCGGCGCCGTCGCCGTCTTTCGCTGCCTCGTAAGTGCTCGCGCTTTTCAAAGTTTGGTCGGTGGTCACCTCATCAAACTGACGATATCCTTTTATTGTTTAGGTCGCCATCTCCGATGGGTTCTTCCGCCTTCCCAGCGCAAAACAGCAACACGCCACAAAAGCATAGCTCCATCTCGGACTCGAATGCGTACGTCGTCGATCTCTCCTGGTACCTTGTCCTCGATAGGAACTGACACGGAAGTGTTGATTATGCATGAATCACTTAGGTTTGGTGGCTTTGGCACGCCGATTCAACAACCCCCACCTGCGGCCTCGTCGAACCCATTCGACATGTTTTAAGAAACGCCTGCTCTCAACTGAAGTTCTCTTATGTTGGATGCCACAGTGGTGCAATGGGTGAATGAAGACAAAATCAATGGTCTCGCGGCAAAAATGGCCTTTGAACAACCACGTGGACAATAAAAAAATATTCCAATTGACACTTTTGGTTCCCCGAACAAAACCACTCTACCGATAACGCCACCATCGACGTCGTACTTGGCAGTCCGGTACCCGTGGCGTGACCCACAGGACCATGTTCGCTGGCCAGATATCAACTTCAGCATCAAGAGGGATTCCCCCTCCAAAGAAACATCACATCTATTCATACAGTACCTCGCTTTACTGACATTCCCATTTTGTGCCTTTCCCAGCCCCGCCATTTTGTCAATTTTGGCAACCAGGCGCTATCATCTGCAGCTTTGAAAAAAATGGTGTGGGCAGTGCCAAACGCCGACGCCGTGACGCTCGGCGAAATCGGCGGAGAGCTGTACAGCGTGACACCACGCGACCAACTGCATCTCGGTGATGAGTTCATCCGCCGTGGCGGCGTCGTGTTCCCGCCGGCGCGTGTCACAGGACTCAAACAGCGCCGCCCGTTTGGCCAGGAAGAGTCACTGACCGAGCAAGACGTGGACGGCGCGGACCGCGACGACGACGATTTCCGCAATGATCCACGCGCCGTGCAGATGCTCAAGCATACGGCGCGCTTCATCCGCCAGTTCTTTGTGGACGACGAGCAAAAAATCGTGCGCTCACTTCTGGAGACAGCCTCATGGCTTGTCCAGTCGACGTACATTCGTGCCATGGGCGAAGACCGCGAGGATGCAAGCGCATTCACGGCGAATGACACGGTTCGCATGCAACGGGAAGAAAGCATCGCGACGATGGCATGGCACCCAACGCTTTCGCTCTTGGCGGTCGCACAACGGGATGGTGTCGTGACGTTTTTCAATATCGCAACCGGTGCGTGGGATGGCCGTGTGCTGGAACACTACGCGCAGCAAGAGATCACGAGCATCTCGTGGGCTAAGTTCACCGGCGGCGTGCTGGCGGTCGCTTGTCGGTACGTGACAGTATGACGTACCTCTCTCTGTGCCAAAACGTAGGGGCTGATGTATCTCTTGTCTTGAACTTTGTATCAGTGGTGGGGTGTTTCTATGGAAAGTATGGCCCAAGAGCAAGCGCCACGAGCCTGAACTTCTCCATGTCATGACGCATCCTACAAAGAAAGCCTTCCACCAAGTGTGCTGGAACGAAGACGGCAGTCTGCTGGCTGCATTCGCCGAGCAAACCGACTCGGTGTTTGTATTCGACACCCATTTTCGACGCCGCGCGGAACTCAAATGTTACCAAAAAGTCAAATCGATCCACTGGTCCCCAACGGGCGAGTACTTATTTGTCTCGACGGCGTAAGTACAATTCCATTCACCACCACGATTTTATTGGACATGGTGGCTGATGCTCTCTTTGTTTGTATTAGTTCTGGCGCATCGTTGCTGTGGGAAACACTGACATGGAAGAAAGAGATCTGGGAGCTTGCGACTGGGGTACGTTTTTTTGTGTGTCTTCGGGGTTTAATTTATTTGAACTCCACGCGCTAATTTTTGATTCATATACCCCAACAGACTTGTGCGTGGTCCACCAATGGCCGCTGTCTGCTTGTCGCGCCACGCAACGCCTCGCTCATGTACCCGTACGAGTTTCGCGCGGCGCCACCAGCGATCAGTACGTCGCATAGATGATTTGTGCGACTGCCGTTTCATTGTGTCCTTTCTAACTTCCCCCACACCAAATATTTGCAGGTGTTTGTATGAACTCGCCACCGGTGGATTTCACTGAGAAAGAGCTATCCTCCCTGGATAAAAGCACACTCGAGTACGTTTTTATTTCTCCCTTTCCAAGAAGGACGACACTAAACTGGCGGGGTCTGACTTGCGACACTACCCTCTTACAGATTCGTCGGTGGTAAGATCGACTCGCTCACGTGGGATCCAACATCGACCCGCGTCGCCATCACCTACCAGCCAACTGGCGGCTTGGACACGACGAAGAGCGACAACAGCAGCACCGTCGGTTCTCTGGTCGCCATTTTTCAAGTTGTCTGGAACCCGTTTTTGATTTTCACACGAAGCGGACTGATCCGCGGCCCACCGAATGCCGGAGTGCCACGCACCATTTCGTTTGCGTCGCAATTTGAAAAAGGCGCATTGCTCAGTATCGCATGGAGCAGTGGACTGATTTCCTTCCATCCATTTTACTTTGACCAGGAGTAAAAATATTAATACTCACGTTACAGTTCCCGTTCAACAAAAACACAAAATGCCATTTTTGGAGAAATCGAAAAGCGGCTATTTGCGCTGTTTGTTTTGTTTTGTTTCTGCAGCCACCACATACGCAAAAAGGCACACAAAATGAGCGTTCCTCCTCGTGTGTTGTGTCGCACTGGATGTGGCGACTTCGGCGATCCGGAGCTGGCCTTTTTTTGTGGCGATTGCCATGGTGACAAGATCGAGATGGACAAGCAAAAAGCGCTTCTCGAATTCGTCCAGCAATCCAAGAAAAAGCAAGCAAAGACCAAAGACCCTACAAATACTACTGAGTCCCCATCGCCTCGCAGCCACCACCGCCACCGCCGTGGGCCAGCTGCGGTTGACCATCACAAGGCCTTTGACGAGTTCATGGCTCGCCCACGAGAAACAAACTACATGGTGGTCGCACGGGAGTGTTCGTTTCTGGAGAGAGAACAAGAAATCCGCGAAACCAGCAAACGCCAGTTGCGGCGCTTTATGGTCGCGACGGATACTGACGAGCCCGTGGATCCAAAAGAGTGGGGGCGGTACCAATACGGCGAGCCACGCAATGTGCCTCGCCATGACGTGGACCACGCAACAGAGATGGCCGCCCAAATCAAATTGTTTTGCAGTTGGCGCAAGCGCACGGTCGCAAGAAAGCTCGTCGTACGCAAGCAGCAAAGCGACGCGCAGCGCAAGGCTCAAAAAGAGGCAAATAAGGCGCTCACCAAAAGCCAGCGAAAGAATTTTTTTCAGTCCGTGTCAAAACGATCGTCCAGCTTGTTGACCATCAAATCGTTCAGGAAAAGCGTTTCTGTGGCAAATAATACTGACCTGGTGACCGCCGAGAATGGGAACCCCGAAGTAGTGGAGCCAACAGAAGACACTACGCAAACTGTAAACATTCTTCCTGGCTAGGTCGAAAAAGGAATTAGAAGCGAAACAGTCGACTGAAGTGTATGAGTATCCGGGTGTATTCGACCCCCAACATGCTGTGATAAAAAGAGAAGAAATCCATTCCCCCCCCCTTCGCAAAAAAAACAACAACCCTACTACCACTGCTGCGGTAGCGTGTCCCTCGCTCGTCTTTGCTTTTTTCTCAACAGCATCCGGTGTTTTCGCTCTTGGCCGCCGCGCCGCTCAGATCGATCGTCTCTGGTACGTAGCTGCTTGCCCAAATAAGAAAGCATCACAGTCTGGTTAGAGCCAGGATACATCTTTCGTAGAGGATATGTTTGAAGAAGCGTACATGTCATCCTCTTGTCCCTTTTGGAGCGCGATCTTGGCGACCGTTTGGAAGGCTTCTTCGACGCTTGTGGCTTCCTTGGCGCTGGTCTCAAAGTGCTGCAAGGGCTGCGTTGCGTTCTTGGACTGACACCACTGCTGCGCCTTTTGCTTTGGCACGCGGCGGTCCGACTCTTTGTCAACTTTGTTGCCCAGCACGATAAACGGGAACGCCTCCGGGTCGCGTGGCCCGGCCTGCGCGAGAAATTCATCGCGCCAACTTTCCAGTTTTTCAAACGACTGGCAAAGCGAAGGCGAAAAGAAGACATTAGATGGAGTTCGCATATTCCAATGAGTAACACACACACACACACACATACCTTTGGGTTTGTGATATCGTAGACAAGCACACAGGCGTCGGCGCCTCGGTAGAAGGCGACGCCGAGACTCTGGAACCGCTCTTGGCCCGCTGTGTCCCAGATCTACAGAAATACAAAGACAGACACATTCGATTTGATCAGCTTGATTTTCAACTTCGCAATCTGTCGGCTCGATGGATACGTGTTCGATACCTGCATGGTGACCAGCTTGTCGTCCAGCATGATTTCCTTGGTCAAAAAGTCGGCGCCGATCGTGGCTTTGTACTGGTTGGAAAACTTCTGATTCACGTACTGGTTCATGAGCGACGTCTTGCCGACTCTATACAGAGCAAACACAAGAAACATCGTCAATGCCTGAGACAAGGGGAAAACATAAAACAATAAACAACAAAGCAAACCATACCCGCTGTCACCGAGAATGATCAGCTTCAACAACACTTTCTTGCGGTGCGCCATGGTCTATAACGAATTTCTTGCGCGTGGCAGATACAGTGGCAATGGGATGCTGCGGTCGCTCTCTGTACGCGCTGGCAGAGCTGCTTTTGGTTATCTAGAAGCACTTTGCCTTTTCGATCTGAGAAGGATTCTCAATTCCTTCCTTCCTTCGATGTTCTCTGATGATGGTGCTCGTTTTGTGTGTGAAGATCTACAGAACCTACTGGATACCGGTTTTATCAGTTCGAATACCGGTATTTTTTGTAGCCATTTTCGTCATTTTGCCTAACGTTTGCTGTTGTTCGTTGTTGCTGTTGTTGTGGAAGAGCGAGTTTCCACGGCGAAGCGAGTGATTGGCACGAGTATGAGCTCAAGAAACACACCGACCGTGTACACAAGCGACGTGATGAAGAAGCAAAAGCGGTAGCCATGGGCTTCGACCAAGAACCCACCAATCACGGCACTCCCCGCCCACGAAAACATCGACAAACCTTCCAAAGAGTTCCACCGCGCACGCTGCGATTTCGGAACGAAATCCATGAGCAGCGAGCGTCGCAGTGGCTCTGTGCAGTTCATCATAGCTGCACGGATGAGGAAAAGTGCGCATTGTACGTTGAGCGACGTGAGCTGAGACATGAGCAGCAAGCAAAATGTGCCGATCGCTCGCGTGGTCACGATCACAGGCATCCGGCCAACGACCCGTGAGAGCCACTGCGATAGAAGAGAGCCAAGACCCACGCAAATCGGCTGTGCCACAAAGAGCCACTGCACTTGCACTGGCGTCAACCCAAACTCTTTGTAAAAAAACAATGGGAAAAAATTGACGGTCATACCGGCCCCGTTGCTGATGATAAAGTCGGACACGAACAGCAAGTAGGGCACATGCGTGGGATCAAGTCCACAACACGTTGCTAGGGTTGCTTGTTTCCTTGCATCGCCGCTTTCCACATCACTGGATTCTGTTGTAGCTGTCGTGAGGTATGCGTTCTTGGCGAGGTTCGTGACGCTTGGCGACCCGACCAGTTTGGAGACCTCTGTCGGTCCTCGTGATTGGGCAGCACTGTAACTGGTTTCTTCTTCTTGGTCTCTGCCACTGGCGATTTGGACGTCGCCCATAGTGTATTCGCTCAGCTCTGCGTCGAAATTGCGTTCAATGGACTGTAACTGGCGCTCCACCGCAAACCTTTGTTGCTCGTTCTCATAGGCCGCGTCGTCGTCAAACATGAAGAGGAAACCCATCGATAAGGCGGCAAGAAATGTTCCAAAGAGCACGACTGGACGAAGCACTGGAAGCTCCCATACATCGCCGTAGTGGGAAAACAGCAAGATCGCGCAAGCCGGGCCAATCACGAGCGCCGTATTCAGCACCATGTGCTTGATCGTGAATGGAAGTGACCTCTGGCCAGACGGCACCGAATCAGCGAAGAGTGCTTCCATCGCTGGGCTTTGGAAAGCCGCAAACACCCCCCACAGACCAAAGGCGACATAAATCAGCTTGAGATGGCCAATTTGAAACGCAAACGCTGTCAATAGCGCAGCGACAATGCCCACACTTCCAGCGAATGCAAGGATTCGGTCGCGACGCATATGGTCGGCGGCGAAACCCGCTGGCAACGCGAACACGAGCTGCGTGAGCCCTTGGATTCCTTTGACAATTCCGACAGGCTCATTGGATTTGGTCAGTACGTAGATGTAGCCTGATAGTACTTGCTGAGAGATGATACTGAACCAAACCAGCAAAAATTAGGTCTCATTGTGAGAAACGCAAAGTGTGACGTTTTGTAAAACTTCAAACATATAAATGAAGGATGCCGATGCCACTGCACGAACCTGTTGGCGGACCAGAAGGCGATTGTGAAGAGGAATACATACTTCACGTTGTGCTCTAGCTTGGCGAACATGCTGCACATGATGGTCGCCATGATCAAACGACTCTTGCTTGGGCAGCCACTTCTTACTCAGAAGCTGACAAAGGCCTCCAGAACCCTTGGAAGATATTCTGCGTGGACCACATCAAACGACTGTTCACGAGGATCTTGCATTATAGCCAATGAAAACGTATGCTGGATGATCTGTCAACACGAAAGGTCACACAAGGTACAGTACAATACCGACACCGAAACTGCTCCCGTGATGTGATACCGAAGCTAGTCCAGCAAATTGCTCCATCAGTGCGGCGGATGTATCCGTGATTATGGACGATGAAATGCATGCCAAGATAGATCAATAATATAGCTAGCCCCTTGCTTAAAATTGTTGCTGGTTCTTCCCAAGTTGGCGAGGTTCGATGCGAAATGATTTTCTCTCTGTTGATGGGATGTTCGTGATGTTGGATGTGTCGCTTGGTTGTTTGTTTGCTCGTTCAGTACAAGGTTAGCAGATGTGGGATGGTGTCATCCCCAGACAAGGACAATGGTCGAGTCTGTCTGTCAGGTTGACGCGCAGCACGCGAAGCTGCAGCATTGAAGGACCAAGAGCACCTGCAGTTTGACCTTGAGCGCGCGGAACTTTGGTCCTTGATCAACCCTGTACCGGTACCTTGATATTTGCAAACCCTTAGGAGCATGCTGTCAGAATTTCACAAGAAAAACGACAGATCACTCCTGCAGATTAAAAAATATCAAGGCCAGGGTGATCGAACAAGGACAGCAGAGCAAACTGCGCCAAAGGCATGCGTGCACGCACATCCATCACTTGGGCTGACGACACCAACACCAATGGTGTACAGTACTGAACTGCACAGATTTTCTTCTGTCCTGCACTTCGAAGTTCACAGTTCTGCAGCATTATTGTACGACACCAACTGGAGTCCATGGACTGAAAGGAAGTTGCCACATCATACAAACCTTCAAAAGCCGCTTGCTCGTCTGAATCATTGTTGTTGACGATTCTCTTGTCTCACCATATTTGGCTCTAATACAACCTGTCATACGTGATATTTTAATAGAAGGTCACCATGCTCTCGCCCGATTGGCAACATATGGTGGTACCAAAATGGTTTCGTTGTGTGAGTAACAACAATCCAGTGAGCATGGCAATCAACGTCCCCTCCAATCATCCAATTGAAAGGGAGCCAAACCTCAGCCAGCCTGACCACGAGCCGGCCCAAGCACACTCCACTGTGCACGTGAGACTCTTCTGACAGTGCTCCATACAAACTGAACTGGACTGTGCGCTGACCTGTTCAGTTCACAAAACTCCGTATGATTCCGTCACACTGTACAGTATGAGTGTGGCCCACCTTCTGGGTGTTTTGGATGCCAGGGGTGTGGGTCGCCAGTTGACGAGGGAATCCAAGCATCAAATCAATGCGACCACAGTGGTCCACCATTCCCAAAACAAAAAAAATGGGGCGAAGACCATTCCCCAATTTCCTCAAGAACCACCAAGGTCCAAAGTCTTTTTGACTCACAAGGGCCTCTCTGGTAATTGAGGATCTACAGTACATTCACTGTACTCACCACCTTCCTTGGCAGTATGT
>JAADWJ010000810.1:0-11796 GCA_023336165.1 Pythium monospermum | reverse complement strand
TACACATATTGTGAACACACATATACAATAGCAACGCACGTGAGAGACGAGAAGAGAAACCCATGGGATGCATTCGTATTTCTACTCTTCACCTTTTTGACGTCGTTCAGTATATGGCGTCGCACCAGTTCGGCGTCACTCAGCGCCAACACGGCGGCCAGATCAACGTCTGACTTGGCTCGTTTATCCGCATGGCTATGAGTGTGACCTCTTGCTTCGTCCGGTATCCGGGTCGTCGCTTTGCTTGTCTGGTGAGCTTGTGCTACGCTTCCCCTGGCCACAACCGCACGCACAAATACACTGTTGGCCATAGCGGGGGCCGCCGCCGCGGCTACTTTCGAACTGCGTTTCGCGTCGATGGGCGCCGAAGAACGGGTCGAGTAGTCTCTCGAATTGCTGCGCTTCCGCGGCTGAGTCTGATGCACCGTTTTGTCAGTTCCTTTGTGTTATCGTGCATAGACAGGGCGTTCGTACCTGTTGTTCAGCGTCAACGGCAGCTGCCCCACTACCTGCAGTCACGTTGCTTGGTGGAGGGTTCAGCTTGCCGCTGCTGCTGCTGTTGGTGATGCGCGTGGACGATGATGCTCTTGCCACGTGGCTTGGTTGCTTCAATTTGCTGGCTGTTGTTTTGTCGTCTGTGGCCATTGGCTCCGAGATGGAGCGGGACAGGTTCGTCTTTGGCAAAAGCGTCAGCGTGGCGCGCTGGTCGACGGGTGTACCGTAGCTGCTGCAAACAAGCGGCGCAGTGGTCTCCACAGCGCCAAGTTCGGTAGTAGCGTTGTCGCTCGCTCCTACTGCTGTTACTGTTGCTGCTGCGGCTGCTGTGTGTGCATCACTCTTCTGCTCCACCACGAGCTCCAGCTGATCGACTCGCGCCTGCAGCGCATCTTTCCAGTGCTCTTCGTCATCGTCATCGTCAGCCCAATCTTCCATCGATCGACCGCGCTATACAAACAAAAGCACACACTATTAGTATGTCTACCGGTAGCATTCAAGAGGTCTCTTTATATTTTGGCAGCCACACCTCCACACCACCCCCACGACCACCACCACCTCCATTGAGCGATGGACCACGCGATGCGTTATTGTTCTCATTGCTGTGGTCGCCAGGGAAATCGTCGTCCCACAAATCGTCCGCTTCTTCTTGACACTCCTGTTTCCGGATGGCGCGTATCCGCTCACTCAGCACGCTGTTGCCGCTTTCATCATCGCCGTCATCCTCCTCCTCCTCCTTATTATCATCCTCATTATCACGGGTGTCCATGTCGTCCAGTATCTCATTTTTCTGCGCCGCGGATCCGAAGATGGACTGGAAGGTGCGGTTCGCTCCACCGGCAACGCCACCGCCACCATTGCCACCAGAGGCGGCGCCTAGCTTGTCCATTTTCCTGCTTCCTGCTGTGTTCGTTTGTCCGTGGAGCTCTTCAGGCTATTGGGTTTATGGTTCGTCTGTGACGTGGATTTTGTGGATGTGTTTTCTATCACTGCGCGCCGCTCGTCACGCGCATGCTCGGCTTGATGCGTCGCCCAGGCACACTTCACCTGTTTTTCCAGCAAGCACCGGATATTGTGCGCCTTCGAGCAGGTCACGTGCAATCAGACGCATGATGATGGGAAAATAACCAACGCCTCATCACCAAAAAAAACACCAAACGTACCGTACTTAAGTGGGAGCAATTCATTTTTGAATTGAGCTTCCCATCGCGTCCTTTCAGGATCATAGAAGGTGGGATTCTAAACCGCCGCGGCGTTTTGCATCGAAGATCGCAGTCGCAGCGACCGCATTCTCCCACAACTTGGTGCTCGACATCCTATTA
Organism: Pythium monospermum; assembly: GCA_023336165.1. Lineage (NCBI taxonomy): Eukaryota > Oomycota > Peronosporomycetes > Pythiales > Pythiaceae > Pythium > Pythium monospermum. Next base: position 9,979 of record JAADWJ010000810.1, on the reverse strand, counting down.
CCCTGTCAGCTCGCTGCATCCTGCCTGTTTGTACTCTGAGAGAGAATATGCCGCGTAAGAGATACACACCCGAAGACGTGCTCGAGTTGGAAGCGCCCACCGAAGGTGAGTTTACTTGTTTGCTAAATGAACCGACGGTCGTTCACTGATCGCTCATTTTTCTTTCCTTTATGTTTCGATAGCGTTCCTATGTCCACTCAGCGCCAACACATACGGCATTGAGTTCCTCCACTTTGCGATCTCAGACTACGATTCGAAACGAAAGATCTTTGAGATCGGCAAGGATAAACCGGGCAAGGCCGTCCCAAAAGTGGACATCACGCAAGCGCGCGGAGAGAGCTCGTATCGAACCATTCGCTACGAGTTTTCCGAGGACGTGCTTCGTCTGCCAGCGATTTCCACGGCGCTGGAATTCTCTGTCGGCCCCAAGGAAGTGCGCGAGCTGCGCATGATTGAGCGCCACTACTTTCGCGATGAAATCGTCAAGAGCTTCGACTTCACGTTCGGCTTTTGCATCCCAAGCAGCGTGAACAACTGGGAAGCCGTATACGCGATGCCGCCACTGGATAACGAGCTCATCAATGAGATGGTCGCGCACCCATACGCGACCATCTCGGACAGTTTTTACTTTGTTGGAGATGAGCTCATCATGCACAACAAGGCCGAGTACAAGTACATTGTGGAGGACCGGGCACAGTCCAAGAGATCGTACTACACAAGCGACGACGAGGACGAAGATTCAAAAGCAGCAAAGTCCACGCGAGCGGACGCCAAGGGCGCCAAATCGCCTGGAGGGTCCAATGCCAAGTGGTCGAAAGAGGATGACTATGAATAATGTATGGGCTCCTGCAATTCGAACAATGCATGTAAAAATTCCCAAAAACAAATTACAAAAATGATCACAACTGTTGGAGGAATTCACCTTGTTTTGCCAATACCGCGATATTACAACTTGTTTTGTCAACGAGACGTTTTCCCGCCAAGGACCAAACACAAAGCAAAACAAGAAGCCACGAAAAAAATGAAGCGCGAGCGCGAGCCATCGCAGCAGGACGAGCGACGCTCCGCGTATAACGGCGAGGAAGATAGAACGAATAAGCGCGCTCGTCCTGCGTACGAAAACGCCAATTCTAGGGGTCCGCGGAATGACTTCCGGAACCGTGGCGATGAAAGACGGAGCGCTACCTCAGATGTCACTGCTACGAGTGGGGCACCAGTGGTGGTCCGTACACTCAAGACAGAGCGAGAAGACGACTCGCATCGCTTGGCGCAGCGCCAGAAACAAATCGACTACGGCAAGAATACGCTTGGCTATGACCGCTACTGTGCGATGGTGCCCAGGTGCGTTGCTGTGTCATTGTTTTGAAGTCAACAAAGTGGACTTTGTGTTTAATGTTTGCATGAACAAAATAGGCACAAGAGAATCAAGGGAGAGCATCCGATGACACCAGACAGAACACTAAAGGTCAGCAAGAAACATTTCGACAGCATGGTGCGACGATGGCGCCAGGCACTCCATGAATACGACCCACCAGAGCTCAAGGAGAAACTTCAGGCCACGGAGGAGAACGACTCTCCAGCGGCCTCAGCACCAGATGCGCAGGTGTGCTCGAGGAGCGATGTCGCTGCCCAACCTGACGACGCTGACTTGGACCCAGAGCTGGTCGAGCTTGATCCGAGCAAGCACCAGCCTTCAAGCGGCCCGTCCATCTACGATACTTTCCATGATGATGACGAGACTGCTGCAGGTGACGCCAACTTTGGTGATGACGATGATGACGACCTCTTGTGAAAGTATGAAACAACAGAGAGGTGCAATTTTAAACTCAAATCGTTGTAATACTTGTGATACAGATGACTTGGATATGTTATGTGTTGACGTTATTGTGAGACAAGGAACTGACGACGCAGTTCCAGCGCTTGGAGGAAGAGATCAATGTCGAGGTTGTCGACGTTGCGGACCACCCGCGCTTTTAATCGGATCTCAGGTGGCGAGGAGTTCGTGCGGCTCGTTTCGCCAAGGAATTGGTACATGGATCCGATCCGTAGTTCTCGTCCACTGCTGCCGTCCATCGCCAAAATGCTCGTGTCAATGGTCATTTGCGCGCCTTGAAATGAAACCGAGGCGAGGTTTCTCATGGCGTCGTACTGATCCAACCTATTGGCAAAAAAATGTTCAGGTTCTGCCAGCCATTTTTTGCACGCGTGCTGCTTCATACACAATATACCTTCCAGTGATGCGTATAGACCGTTGTTGAAGCTGTGGGTCGCGCAGCACCTCTGCGATATGCACGATCTCGCCGTGCGTGACGACACTCGTCATTTTCGAACCCGTTTTCGTATTTTTTTCGGTTGCACCAAAATAATCAATAAATGTTGCACGAATGTCGTCTCAGTGCATGTTCCATTTTGATTGGCTTTCAGGTTGCCGCCCACCAACCAAGGAACGCAAAAAGACACACAAAAAGTAAAAAGCTGCACAATGACGACGGCGATTGCAGCGATGACCAGCGCGGCGGATGCGTTCAACAAGGCTCCATCCGATGCGACGGCGAAGACAGAAATCCCTCGTGGCCGCCCTGTGAGCGGCCGCGTGTGGAAGACGACACAGAAGACGCGCTTCTCGTCGGTCAAGTACAAAGGCACCAAAGTGCTCAGCACTTCGTGGGAGGTCAAGATGGACAAACGTGCCAAGCAAAAAGAGCTAAAGGATACGCAAGCCGAGATCAAGGCGACACGGCAAGCGGAGAGAGACGACAAGAAACGTGCGCGCGAAGAACGTGAAAAGCGACGCGCCGAGAACGAGCTCAAGTCGGCGGCTGTCCAAGTGGTACGTGAGCAATTGCTTTGGCGTTGTTGGATTTATGGGCTGCGTATGGAGTTGCTGATGATGAATCGAATGTCAAACTTGAATGAATAGATCTCGCGAACAAACCGTATCAAGACCATGAGCAAGAAGCAGCTGCGAAATGTCAAGAAGACGATCGTGAACAAGCAGGGTGTGGTCGAATACGTGCCAGTCTACTCCAAGTAATTTGTCCAAATATACTGCATACAATTGTGTTTTCATTTTTTTCATTTCATCGCTCTTGTTTTTCGTTATCGCCGTTTGAAAGAAGCTTCTTGGCGACAGGCACGCGGGGTTCCAGCGGAATGGATATCAACGTCATCGCACGTGGCGGCCAATTACAATTGCACACCCATGAAAGGCAACATTCGTCCCATATTTGCCAAAACACGGTATATTTGTATTCCATTTTGGCACAAACCAGATACAGTCGTTTCACCGTGTTTTAGAACACCATCAGCCAACATGAGATGGTGTCCATGCGAGAACTTTCAAGTGCCACCTGTGTGTCTCTGTGGCTGCATTCGCAAGCAACGGCGCGCGCGAGGGCAGTGAGAGGCATGGCGCATCGAGACTCAGTTGCTTGGCCATGAGCTCGCAGTCCCGATACAGTACTGCTTGCCGCTCCTCCTCCTTTGCAAAGGCTCATTCCTCATCTGCCGTCGTGCTACACAAGCCGCCACAGCCACAAGCTCCGCCTCCTCAGTATCCACCACAATGTTCCGTGCTCTGCGCTTCTCCGTGCTTGCGAGCGCCGTGGCCTTTCTCAGCAGTCCGCTCTTCTCAGCCGATGCGGCACAAATGGATCTCTACGGCGTCAACTACAACATGCGCGCTGGACCCGACTGGGCACCAGACAACGAGCGATGCAAGTCGGAAGCCGAAGTCGACCAAGACCTCACGACACTGCAAGACGTGACCAAGCGGATCCGCATCTACAGTCTCACCGACTGTAACCAAGGCGCGATCGTGCTGGCCGCCGCGCAACGCCACAAGTTGCAGCTCGAACTTGGGCTTTGGGTGAACGGTGACGCCAAGGTTTTCCAAGGCGAGAAAGCGCGCCTTGTCGAGTTGTTGCAAGCCAAGCCGAGTCTAATTACGAAAGACTTGGTCACGGCCATCCACGTGGGCAGTGAGACGGTGTACCGCAAAGAAGTCACGGCCGCCGAGGTGATTGCGAATATGAACGAAGTCAAGGCACTCGTCCAAGGGCTCTCGATCCCAGTCACGATCGCCGATATCGGAGACGTCTATATTGCAAACCCTGAGCTTGTCGATGCGGTACGTTGGCTTGGCTCTTGTAAGATGGAAGTACAGCAGGACAACTCACCTTTTTGTACTGTTTTTCAGGTGGATTTTGTGTCGGCCAACGGGTTCCCATTCTGGGAAAAAGTGGCGGTGGACAAAGCGGCGGACCACTTTTATGAGCGCATGAAGCCGCTGATCGCGATGGCGGAAGATAAGAAGAAAGAGTTTGTGATCAGCGAGACTGGCTGGGCATCTAACGGTGTAAATGTGAACGCCTCCGAGGCAAATCCAGCAAATGCAGCGGTACGTGTGTCTGTGTGTTTGACCTGCTGGAGGCCATCCGCCATGGTTTCTCATTGATTTATTTTTGATACAGCGCTACTTGAAAGACTTCCACGCACTGGCGCAGCAACACCAGTGGAAATACTACTACTTTGAGGCATTCGATGAGTTGTGGAAGAACGCAATGGACACGAAAAAAGAAAACACGGTGGAATCCAATTTTGGGATTTTTTCAAATTTCCGCACCATGAAACCCGAGTTTGCGAGCCTGGATCTTGCCGGAAATGGAAATGGAAATGGAAACGGAAATGGAAATGGAACCCACGAAGACATTGGCGCCGTGAATCCACCAACAGGTGGCGATGACAATGGGGAACCCCCTTCGTCTACTGGCGGGGAAGGCGATGGGCAGACTCCTGTCCCAACAGATCGTAATTCCAATGCGCCAGAACCAAAGAACAACGACGTTGGATGTTCTGTCGACGACAAGTAGAAAAATGCCATCGATGTTTTTCACAGTCAGCACTACACGTTAATACAGTACATTTAGTCAAAAAATCGGAATAGAGGGGTATCATCAATAAACAGGTTGATCGGACCCAAATTCATTTGCAATGTGTCTGTCACCCACACCATGTATCAAATGTCACAGTTACTGATATATTGACAAGCATCTTGAGGACGACGAGGGGAACCCCCTCACGGCATTTGCAAATCTTCGCCCCAAGACGCAAGACCCGCAGCAACAACAACAACAACAAAGCAGTATGGTGCGTCTTCTATCCACCACGGTCGCCGCAGGCATGGCGCTGGTCGCTGCCGTGGTCGCCACGTTGTCTGGTGAAGCGGTGGCGCAAGACTTCAAGCTGTACGGCGTGAACTACAACATCCGCGCGGGTCCAGATTGGGCGCCCCATGACCAGAAGTGTAAGAGCGTGGCTCAGATCAAGTCCGAACTCGCCAAGCTCAAGAAAGTCACGGGCATCGTGCGCTTGTACAGCCTCACGGACTGCGACCAGGCGTCGACGACTGTGCCAGCGATCATCGCCGCCGGGCTCAAGGTTGAACTTGGTCTGTGGGTCGGTCCAAACAAGGCAATCTTTGAGGCCGAACGCAACCGGTTCAAAGAGCTGATCAAAAACACACAGCTGATCAACAAGAACACGGTCGTCAGCATCCACGTGGGCAGCGAAGCGATCTATCGCAAAGATGTGGATGACAAGACCGCGCTTTCAAACTTCCGAGAGATCAAAAAGATTTGCCGCGACGCCAAGCTGGATGTGCCCGTGTCGATCGCGGATATCGGAGATACGTACTTGCAGTACCCAAATTTGGTCAAAGAAGTGGACTTTGTGGCCGCCAACTTGTTCCCATTTTGGGAGAAGATTCCAGCCGACAAAGCCGCGGCCCATTTCTGGAAGCGGTACCAAAAGGTGAATGAAGCCGCCGCCAAGTTCTCCAAGTCGGTGGTCATTGGAGAAACAGGGTGGGCGTCCGGAGGCAAGCACAAGGATGCGAGCGCTGCATCGCCTCAAAACTCGGCGGTGCGTTCTGTATGTATGCTATACACTTCTTAACATGTTGTCTAACTTTTTGGTGATGTGGATATTCCGATACCGTAACCGGTATCTCAGCGTTTCTTTTCAGACTTTTACAAACTCGCCAAGAAGCAAAACCTCAAGTACTACTACTTTGCTGCGTTTGACGAAGCCTGGAAGCTTCACAATGAAGCCGCGGGCAGCACGGTGGAAGGGTACTTTGGACTCTTCACGGCGAAAGGAGACTTGAAGCCCGAGCTGAAGAACCTCAAATTGGACCATCCAGCCAACCACAAGAAGGCCAAGGAAGTGGCGGGCAACACGACTGATCTCGATCTCGAAGTCAACGAGAAGAAGGTCTCCGTCCATATTCGTTTCCGCCATCGTGGTAATTAGGCGAATTAGCCTTCTGTGTTGTTGGAAAGGCTAATTAGTCTCTAAAACCCCCCGGTATTTGATCAATATATTACCGTATATTCCGTCTCGTTTTTTTTTGAATTTTTGGGGTTTTCCGCAATTTGTTTTTGTGGTGTTCTCCCCTTTTTGTTCTTCTTTGGTTGTTGTTCTCCCTCTCTGCTTCAGCAGAATCAGAGACGCTCAGACGCGTGTCCACAGAGAAACTCAGAGGATCAGACCTTTTCGCGCGCTCCCGATATTTGAAGCCCTTCGGTATCTACGTACTGGATGATGGCCGACGAAACACGCCCAGGTTTCCGCGGCAAGTGTCTCTACAAGACCGGCAAGTGCAACAATGAGCGCGCGCTCAAGACCTCGGGGCAGTCGCACAACCTCTGTGATGAACACCGCCACCGCCAGAACGAACACCAACGCAAGCTGGATGCTAAGAACCGATACGCACGCAAGGATAAGAACGAGGCTCAAGATGGATCGCCGACCAATGCCATGGCGGCAGCGGCGGCAGCAGCAGCGTCTGCGACTGGATCGCAGCGCCACCGGTACATGCCGTATGGCAAGATGCGCATGAGCCCGAATGGCGGAAACGGCACGACGACACAAGACGACGTGCATGCGCTTCTTGGCCGCAGTGGCGTCGTGCCCACATCGATGATGCAATTCCACAACGCTTCAATGGGCGGCGGTGGTGGCAGCGATGGTTCGGCCAGCTCTGCAGCAGCGATGGCGTCGCAAATGGTGGGCGTGAGCATGCCCTCGGGTTCGCCGGAGATTCTTCCAAGTGGCGTGGTGATTCTGCCCAATGGACCGCAGGCGCCACAGATGCCCCACTCAATGGCGATGCAAGACTTTGATGGCATCGTCGTGCCTCTACCATCGTACCTGGAAGGCCACGAGCGCGTCGAGTTTCGCTCGCGCATTTATCAAAAAGTGCTGGACTTTATCGCCGAGGAGTGCATGCGGCGGTTCGGTGCGCCACCCGCAGTGGTGCTCACGAACAATGGCATCAACAACAGCCATGTGTCGCCACCGGCGCCGCCGCCACCACCATCGTCTGTAGATGCTGCCGCTGCTGTGAACGGCGACAGTCGAAACTCTTCCGAAGGCACTAGCACCAGTGCCGCTCCTGAAGAACCGACAAACGTGCCGCGCCCAGACAACGAAAATAAGAAAGAGAAAGAAGGCACCTCGCCACACGAAGCACACGAAGACGATGGCAAGGACAGTGAGGATACGCTCCCGGAGGATGCAGAGGAGGACCTCGCACCACGATCCAAGCGCGGATCGCGGCCGCGCGTGAACAGGAAAGAAGTCTAATGCTTCAGTGTTAGTTTGCAGTACTTCACTGTCAGTACTGTACAGTGTACGAGGCTTTTGTTCCCATCGTAACAAAATAACAAAAAAAAAAAATGATGAATTCCCTCCTGATGTTGTTTATGTTTTTGTGCCAAAACGTTGATGAGGACAACAGCAACAAAATGGCGGACAATATTTTTTTTTTTTTTTTGTGATTTTTTTCTTTCCAGTCCATAAAATAACAAAATTTCAACATGAAGGTCTAGCACGGCACGAGGACAACGACACAGGTAATTAGCTTTTCCCCCCAATTAAATCTCGATTTCTCGGTCGAGTTTGGCATGCGCGGCGCTGGCGCTCAAGTCGGGGTCTTCCTCGCTGAACGAGTATTTTTCATCGTTGTACGACATCTCGCTGTAGCACTCGCTTTCCGTTCGCGACCGCATAAGGTCGGCATAGTATTCCGAGTCGGCGCCACCCATGGTGGACGCGGACGCGACAGAGAACCGGTCCATGCTGCTCATCATGTCCGCGCTGCCGCCGCCGCCGTAGTCGCTCATGACATCGACGTCGAACTGCATTTCTTCTTTCATCTTGAGGTACTCGTCCAGCACGTTGGCACTGTTGTGGTTGTTGTTGTGTGGGGCTGCGTGTGGGTGGTAGTGGGTCGCAGGAGCGGGTGGCGCTTCTCTCGCGCTGTGGTTGCTCTTATCCGTACGGTTGCTTCCATTGGAATTATGGCGTTGGAATTTGTTGCTGATGCCGCGCTTGCTGCGGTTGCGGGGCAAGGGGTCGCCCAGCACGGCTGTCGGCGGTGTGTTCATGTTCAGCATGGCGTCCATTGAGTCGGTCGAGGCCGTCAGGCCCGAGTACGCGGACGACTGGGTGTTGATCTCATGGGAGACGTTGACCGCCGACGACTCGAGGATCACTGGGTCGGACAGCCTGCGGTTATGGTGATGCGAGTGGTGCGCTCCTTTCCGCGTTGGCGGCACGTGGGCGTACGGGGTGTTGGCGCTCTTGGCCGCGCGCTTGGTGTTGAACGTGCCCGGTGGCGATTGCAGGCCAAACTGTGGCATGTTGCGTCTGCGTCTGCGGCGCCGCAGCACAAAGACGATGAGGATGATCACGAGCAGCAGCGCGCCGCCGCCCATCGCGCCGTACTTGATGAGCTGTGAGTTATCTGTGGCAGCGCCCTCTGTCGTCGTCGTGGTATCTGTCGTGTTGGCATTGTTAAGCTGTGTCGACCATGCCGTCGCTATACATACAAAACGTCAGTCACTCTGAAACAAGAGAGGACAAGAAGAAGAAGAAGAGTTGTCTGTGTGGTCACGTACAGCAATCGTACTTGACGCCTGTGAACGGACACGTGTTGGTGACGTTGTTCTTCTCCCAGCAAGTGAACTTGTCCTGCAGTGTGTAAATGCAAGGCGGACACGTCTCATTGGTTGTGTTGCACTCGACACCGCCATTGCGACGACATGATTTGACTTCATCACAGATATCCACTGCCATCGCGCGCGAAGAGAAGAAGAGAGCTGAGTGGACACAAGAGTACTACAAATGTAAGCAAACCGCACATGCATGGCGTTGCAGAGCCTGCCTCACGCACCGTGTCCCAGCGCATACAGCGCCACGTATCGCGGTCGGTGGTGCGCCATCATAATCGTCGGCAATGGAGGTCACAGAGTGCCGAGCGCTGTATAATAAACAGCGTCGTCCGGTGTGCAGCCCCGCAGTTCAGTGAGGGTGGCAAGGGGAAGTCAAGAGAGCTCCTCGCCGCATGTGGTCCATTATGGCCTCTCTCTTCCCCAGACCATGGCGGGCACATCATTGGCGGATCGCCCTCCATCTGGTGGAGCCCGGTTTTTGATCTCTTACTTTTGGCTTGCACAAGGGGTAGGGGAACTCAAAGTCTGCTGACGAGGAATTATATAATCTAATTGGGTTTTTGAAAAACTTTGGGTTATAATTGGATTCACGGAATCCAATGCCTACTGGATTGCCTCCACTGGAATCGCAGACCTCTTTCTTTTGATATAGAATGGCTTAATATATTACACCCTGATCCACAACCCAAACCCTAAACCCCAGGGTCTTTGAACGTCTAGGAAGGGCCAAGGTTGAGGCTCGGTCGCTACGCGCCCTCGGCTTAACCTTGGGTGCCGAGCGAGAAGGGATTAACCTTAATCCTCGGCCTTCGGCCTGCGGAGCCGAGCACGATCTGTGTCAACCCTAATTCCACTGAGAAGGAAACCTCATATCGTCGATATATTCATCGATGTTGTACTGAGTTAAATTATCTGTCTAGAGGCATGAGTTTTCCTGTTTGTTCGTGGTTCAAAAGAAATTT
>JAADWJ010000809.1:0-11804 GCA_023336165.1 Pythium monospermum | reverse complement strand
TACTGTAATCACATTGTAAATACGAGTGATTAGGCTAGCTTGGTTCGTGCCAGTAAAATGAGAGTTGTCAGAAGGTTGCACGAAGGTTGCGCGACGCGAAACGACACCCCAACAAATGGGAGCAAAAGTTGACAATGGGTACAACATGGAGTCGCACCACCCGTACGATCCTATCAACTCCCGAGATAACAGAGAAAGCTGTACTGACGCTATGTGACGATGGCGACTTGCTGCTCATGCGCGAGCTTGTCGTCCATGCCAAGCTACGCATCACGATCGAGAAGCATGTCGCCCAAGACATTTCGCGCTTCCAGCAGGGCGAGTTCCCGACTGCTCGAGTCACGCAGCTACCAGGTATCTACTGCAGACAGTTCCCATGTTAACTAGCTTCTTGGATCATGCTCTCTGACTGTGTAGTTTTGATGTTTTGTGGTTTGACTGTGTAGCCTGGACCAGGTGAGTCGTGGCGTCCGCAAATGGTTCAAACAGAAATCCCATTTTTGTTTTACGAGGCGTTTTCATTTTTCATCAGTTGTGGGTTGCTTCTTCGTGTTGATGGCATTCTACACATCCTCGTCGTCGACTCAGATGGCATGCGCACGGTCCCATTCACAGAGCGCGTCGCTAACCGTGGGTCACAGCGCGATACGGTGGGTGGGTGTTGTGGGCTGATCGGAATGGGCGTTGTCTTGCTCACCAGCCTCGGGACTGATCTCATTCCTCCCTCATACATTGTGGATGACCCATACATAGTACGCTATCCGCCGTCTACAGCACGGCCGCAACGAACAAACGTCCGAAATGCTCCGTCAACTCCAATTTGAACTCTCCCAAGTACTCCCATTGCACTGGCACCAGCTCCTGGAGCCCTCACCCACAGGGCCAACTGCTTTGGTATCCACAAGTCCTCCTCGTCCTTCTCCTTCTGGCAGTGCAATCCAAGCGTTTGCTGCGTCACTGACCAAGTACCCGTTGCTACGATCCACACTACAGCGTACATTAGAGGTACGTACTGACCCAAAAAGCCCGTGAACCATCCATCCATCCACAGGCTATGTGATAACAAAAGTGGCATCTACACACACACATTCACAGCTCAACCAGCTTCCAGTGGCCAGCGAGCTCTCCGCTGGGACGATCCTACCAGCAGCCGCCCCAGGTTCTCTTTCTCCAGTCGACACATCGGCCCATGTTGCTGCTTCGTTGGTTGTCGCCATCTACGAGCAGCTCGGGTTCGTCCAGCCTTCGCTACCACTGCTGTCTCTTCTTCCATCGGCTCTCTACTCCAAGACCGAGCCGCCAACGAGTCGAGTCGATTTCTCACCTGCCAATGCGCTGGGCGTCGAAATGAAACTCCAATAAAAAATAGTAAACAGCCACGACAACTGTGTGTGTGTGTTTCTAAATCATCTTTTTTTTTTTTTCTGGCAAATCGCTACATACTAAAATCCTAAATACGCTACTAAAAAAATCCTAAATCCTACCTAACCTATTTCGTTTTTCCGCTTCTTTCCAGCCATGCTCACCGTTTTGAAGCATTCTTCTCCGTCTCTCTCTTTATCCAAGCTCTTCTTTTATACTGCCGGCGTCGTCGAAGAGGCTGGAGCACTCGGATTCGCAGCCGCTGCCGCTGCAGTCGTCGTCCCACTAACACCAGCAGCGGCGCCTGCCTGGGCTGCGGCTTGCTGTCTCATTTCCTCTTGCCGTTGCTGTAACTGGGCCAAAAAATGGCGGCGAATGTCGGCACACCGTGGCACTTTACACTCCGTGTACTCCTTCTGGCACTGTCTGGCATGCGCGGATAGCAGCCCAACGATCCGTTTGCAAAGCACACAAGGCCCAGCGAGCCGCTGCTCGCACATGGCGCCATGCTTGAGCATCGTGCGCATCCGTTGGCAGTTCGTAAATGCACAATCGGGTGCGGTACACCCACTGGCGTGCTCCAACTGTACGAGCAGCGCTGGGTCAATGTTGTGGATGCGAGGCTTCTTCTGGCTGGGATCTTCCGCACCACCACCAGCAGTGGCGGCAGCCGCGCCCGGGGTCGCAGTAGTCTCAGCACCTCCACCAGGAGGTGCAGCAGCTGCGACTGGGCCAGTCGCTGGGACGGTCACCCCTGCAGGTGCCGCCGTGCCGTCCGCTGCCTTGATAGGCGACGTTTGGATCAGCTTCCGCTTGCGGTTCTTCTTCACTCCCTTGGCCAGATCCGCTGCGGAGATCGCGCCAGCAGCCGCTGGCAACGCCGAATTCTTGACTCGCTTGATCTCGGCACCGTTGGCATCTCGCTTTGTTCCACGCGCTCCATTTTTCCCTGCCCCACCATTGATTTGCGCTCTCTTGCCTGACCCACCAGGTCCTCCAGCCGGTGCGATTGTACTCGTCGCTTCCACAGTCTCCATGCCGGGACGTGGGATCGCCACGATCTTGAACAGATGCAGTTGATGTTCGTGCTTGGTCTTGGCATTGCAGTCATCACACAAGTTGAAAACGGGACAAATCGAACAGTTCCATCGGTTCCCACTCAGTAGCGCGATCTTACACCCTGAACAACTGAACGTAAAACCGGTCGTGCCTTGGTTGAAGAGATGGTAGAGAACCATCATCGAGGAATGCTTGGCGCGTCGCAGCTGGTCAAACTGGCAGTGGTTGTTCTGACAGTACATGAGGAACGCTTCCCGCGTGTCAAAGATCTCACACGGCATGATGACATCGTCCAGATCCCGCTCTTTGGTCTTGGTCGCCTTTGACAGCTCCTTCTTTGGCACCACTACCAATGCTTTCGATGGAGACGCAGTCGTTGTCGCCTTGGCTGGGGAAGCGCCGGTAGATGTAGCTGACGCTGTCGCGGCTGGCTTGTCCTTTGACGGACTCACTGTCGGAGCCTGAACCATCGTCACATCGCCCGCAGCGTCCACTTCGGACTTGCCCTCTGTCGTGGCATTTGACTCGCTTGCCGCAACCAAGGTCTTTCCCTTGCCGACATCCTTCCCTGCTTCTTCGTCCACTTCGCTCGCCTGCGCGATTGCTGCGTCTGCTGGACCAGCAACGATTTTCTCCTGCGTTGGATCCACATAGGCCAGCACGAGCTCGTACTTGATCTCTTGCATATCCACATCGGCGACTTGGGTGGCCATGGTCGCTTCTTGGATCGGCACGATCTGGTCACAAATTTCCTTGGCTCGTTTTGCGCCAGTCGCAGCGACTTCGACACGGTGTTGTAGCTGGGTCTTGTTGGTTTCATAACAACTCGTACAAAAGAAATGGTGGTAATGCCGAGGTGGTGCATTGCGAGACGAAGACGACGACGCCCGGGTCTTTTTGACAGCGTCAAGAAGTTCCATGACGGACGCTGGTGGCTCGCGGGTCTTCAGTTCCCAGTACGGTGTCTTGATGATCGATTCGATACACTTGTGGCACCGCGGGTGTAAGTCCACGACAAAGAAATCATCCTTTTGTGGCTCTAAAATGCCCTTGAGTTTCTGCATAATCGGATCAGCGTTGACCACATTCTTGGAGCTGCCCATTGGCTTGGGGGTTCCCAACGTTCCTTTCTTCGACCGCGTCTTGGTGGTACTCCCAGTGGTGCTTCGCGTTGCCGTCGGCTCTCCACTGGCGGCTTGCTTGCTGCGTTGTTTCTTCTTGCTCTTCTTGCCTGTCGATTTTTTTGACTTGCCAGTCATGCTGGGCGTACTCACCGTCATTGCTACCGACGAACACCCATCTTCTGCCGCCGTGTTCTCTCCTCCGTCGCTTGGTGCTGGTGACATGGCCATCGTCATCTGTGGATTCTCGTCATCGTCCTGTCCACCATCACCTCCATCGTCGTCGTCATTCTCGTTGTCTTCATCCACATCATACGAGACTGATGTCGACACTGGATCCACTCCAGTCGCTGCGATTGTCGTCGTCGCCGTCGTCGCTGGTGCAGTTGCGGTGGTCGCGGTTGACTTCTCGCGTGCTCCGGATCCTTTCTCTTCCAACTGCTTGATCAAATCTTCGGCAAGCCGTGGCCAATAATCGCCTTCGAAATACGGCAGCTCATGGGCTGCCTTTTTCTTGACGTAATATTCGGTATACAAATTGGAAATCGTCGAAACAAGTCCTTCTTTCTTGGCTTCTTGGAGAAGTTTTTGGTACCACGATCGTAACCGCGCGGCTTTTGGGATTTTCTGGTTCTCTGGCTTACAGAAAAAGATATAATCGTCGCCCTTCAAAGGTGGACACGACCAGATATGGCACGTGTGGAAACCTCGGTTTCGACAGTCCTCCAAGAACCCAAGCATCACGTTTTGGTGCATGAGCGTGCGCAACTTCTTTGGCTGGAAGTAGTTGACCGAGTCCAAGTAAGACACATACACACGACCCGCGTTGGGTGCCAACGAGTTCGGACTGTACTCTTGCACGTACAGTGTGAAGATCAACACGTCCACGCCGTCCAGTTCTTGGAACACACAAATACAGCGAGAGCGATACGTCAGCTGAAGCGTGACCCCGTTGTTGGCAGCAGTCGCGTCGGCTGCTAAAGCTGCATCTTTCTTCTTCATCTTCTTCTTTTTGGTCGTCTCGACGCGTTGTCTCTTCAGTGATTTTGGCTTCTCCGGCGTTCCAGTGCCACCAGCTGCGCCTGCTTTCAACTCGCTCTTCTTGGGCTTCCCGTACTGGGCGGCCAAGATCTTGCCCATCTTGGGTTTGATTTGCACTTGCTTGTCCACACTGAGCACTTCACGAATGGTCACGCCAAACTGGGTCTCGGATTTCGGTTCTTCGCCAATAGGCTTGAAGCCAATGCTATCGGCATTTCCCAGATTCCCCATCCGCGTGGCTTCCTCTTCGTGGGCTTGTTCGATCGCATGCAGCACGCGCTCTTCAATCAATTTCGCCATTCTCGTGATGGGCAATCGCTTGGCCTTGAGCCCGTTTTCCAAGTTTGGTTTGACACCTTTTGCACGTTGCTTTTTCACACAAATGGGGCACACAAATGGCTCTTGTTCGCCCGAAATCGCGTGATTCCGCTCATTGAACAGCGCACAAATCTGGTGATACCACAGCTTACATGAATCACATTCCACCCACGGTTCTTCTGCGACTTCACTGTTCTTCCTCTTCAGAAGAGACGATTTTGTGAGCGTCAAATCAGCGGCGCCATCCTCAAGTGGCGGCCCAGAAAGTTGCGGTAGCAACGCCATATCGATCGGTCCATCTTTCATTTGCTTGTAACAACTTGAACACCAGTGGTGTTCGCCGCGTGGGTCGCTGTAGTAGTGGGTATGCCGTCGAATGCGGCCCGTACACGGACCACTGCAGAACAGCATACACGGTGCAAACTTGAACGAGTCCCCGCCACACAGTTGACACATTTCCTCTTTCCGCTGCTCGCATCGCTTGAAAAGCTGCTTCTCCAAATTGCTCTTCAACGCGGCTAATTGCTTGTCAAAAGACGCCAACAACTGCTTTGCCGCGACGTTGAAATTGTTGGTGCTGCTGTTGTAGGCGATGCAGTTTTCAAACACAAGACGAACATCCGAGGCAAACGTCTCCACACTGTAATAGTGTTCGTTCTCCAGCCGCTTCTTGATCGTGCCAAGGTCCATGGGGCACTTGATTACGTCGAAATAGTCGGGAATATTCCATTGCACAGGATCCACGGGGTTGTTGAACACCCAGCCGTACTCGCTGTCCATGATCTTGGTGAGCAACGGCATCAGACGATTCTTGAGCTCAGTGAGTGTGATGTACCCACAGAAATTGAACCGCAACGATCGGATATGTTCGTCCAATTGAGACTCGGTCATTGAGTCCAAGAACGAGATATCTTGTTGGTTGAAAGCGTGGTCCGTGCGAAGCTTTGCTTGACTGCCACGCACCACCAGGCCGTTGCCCAGCTGGAACGATGGCACGGGTGGGTGGGCGGCCACTGCTTGGGTCTTGGCGGACGCCTTGACTACAGCGAGCGGAGGTGCACTTGATCCAGCTGCACTTACATCCGGGAGTGGAATTGCGCCACTCGCACCATTTCCTCCACCCGCAGCAGCAGCTTGCTTCGCCTGAACACGCAATTTAGCGATCTTGGCCTGCTCTTTACGACGCAGTTTTTTCTCCTTTTCTGTTTGAAACTTGGCCGGTTTCTTCTTCGTGTCGACGCCAGTCGTTCCTGCACCGGACGGCACAGCGATACCGTCTTTGGTTTCCAGTTTAATCAACCCGCTCTTGTCACCTCCGACGGCTTGCTTCCCAGCCGCAGCACCACCAGCCATCGCGATCATATCTGCACCAGCACTTCCACCTTCCAACTTCACTGCGCCAACCTTTTGTTGTGCTGCGAGCCATGCTGCATTATTTCCAGCTGCGGCACCACCCTGCCTCTGTTGCCCATTCATCGAAGCCGCTCCACCATTCACCGCCGCTGCTGCTGCTGCTTGTTGTGCTGTCAACTGACCCCCACCACTCATCGCATTTGGCGCAACCATTGTGTTCATGATCTTGATCAGATTCCGCACACCCTCGGGGATTTGACTCGCTGCGATCTGAAGCTGTGGCAAGTCGCCCTTGCACGAGTCCACGATCTTGATGGCCTTCCGCACAGGCCCACATACTTCACAGATCATCTTGTTGCACTGCTTGAAGTGCGACAACACGTACCGAGACGAGATACAATGATCGGTGCGGCACTGCCGCTGGTGGCATTCACAGATATGTTTCCACAGCACGCGCATGCCGGCGCAGTACGGCAGCACACACTGAGGCGCTGCACACGTGCTCGCATGGCGAAGCATACAAAGCCGCTCTTGCTGGCGCCGCAACACCAATTGCTGCTCCGTCTCGTTCATGGGCGGTCGGATCGCACTGCACACTTCGCATTGCAAATTCCGACACTTGCGGAAATGGGAAAGCAGCTGTCGGGTCGACTTGCACCCGATCGTCGTGCATTGCGCGTTGGCACACCGCGACACGTGACTCAAGAGCGCCTTTGTACGCCCACAGTAGTCGACGCCACAGTCTTGTGCAGTACACGTCCGCGCGTGCTTGAGCTGAATCAACCGCCTCTTGAGTTCTTCCCGTTTCTGCGCGATCGCAGCTTCACTCATTTGCATCATACCAGGTCCACCACCATTGTTACCGCCCATAAGTGCTGGTGGTGGTGCTACAGCAGACTGTTGCGCAACAGCTTGGTTCATCCCAGCACCGCCGTTAAGCCCAACGCCTGGGGTGATGCCGGCGGTGGCTTGCAGTTGCGCGGCTGTCGCCGCAGCACCAGGTACAGTCGCTGTGAGTCCGATATTCGCGGCGGCGTTGGCGACTTGCTGCTGTTGCTGGAGCTGCTGGAGTTGCTGCATGCGCCGCAACTGGTGGATTTGTTGAAGCTGCTGGATCTGCTGAAGCTGGGGAGCCGTGAGATTCATGCCATGGTACATCGCCGCACCAGGGACACCTGACGTGACCACGCCTCCATTCACGTTCGTCTGCATCCCTGCTGTTGGTGGAGGCACAAAGCCCATCGCACCAGACGCAACTGGATTCATGGATAACCCACCACCAATCTCTGGCGGCATACTCAGTGGCATCGAATTGAACGGCGCGGACGTCGGCACCGCGGAAGACGGAAGAGACCCAAAGGTGTTGGCGACCGAGCCCGGCGCCTGCAACTCCATGTTCGGCATTGCGAGTGGTTCGTCGTTGAAGCCGTTGGCCATTTCATCCGCCTCCCGTTCCAGTTCATCCAGGATCGAACTGCCACCGAGAGAACCCGACATGGAACTCGTCATTGTCGACGTTGTGCCCATTGACAGTGCACTGGATGCAACGCCAACCGACATGGACAACGGCATTTGCAACGGCTGGCTCGAGACGGGCGCACTTTGCTTGGAAGCTGCATTTGCACCTGGAAAGGGCACACCTTGGAAGCTACTCCGCTGGCTGTGCAATTGTGCCGCGAGTTGCTGTTGTTGTTGCCGCTGCAAAAGTTGAAGTTGTTGTTGTTGCTGTAATTGCTGTGCTTGAAGCTGTTGCTGTTGCGCCAAATGGAGTGCCGCCGTCGCTGCAGGTGGTTGCGGCTGCGCAACCGATGTCGGCACGGACACTTGGGGCTGGGTCGCTGTTGCCGATGCACTGGCTCCTTGTTGTTGCTGCTGAAGTTGCATTTGTCGACGCCGTGAATTGTCCAGTGCTTGCTGCAGTCGTGCCTTCAGTGTATGGACATTGCTGTACTCTTCCCGAGACGACGCACTCATGTACAGCGTGTGTTCTAACCGCCGCGCGATTTCTCGCGGGTTGTAATTCACGGATGCCGGTCGATTTGCGCTCTTCATGATCAGCGTCAAGCTGTGGGAAGCAAAAATAAAATCAGCATAGAATCTACGGTGGGGCAGGAAAAAATCGAGAAGCACTCACATGATCCGTGCGATCTGCTGGCGCGCACTTCGGTCCGCGTCTTTATCTCGCCATTCACCTCCATTGGCACCAGGCACAGGTTCTTGGATGGTGGTTTGAGCTGGAGAATTTGTGTTCACATTCACGTTCGCACTGTTCGCATTCACACTTGCGCCTGCGAGCTGTGGCGGCATTGGAATGGGCCCTCCGGCACTGAGATTCGCCGGCGTCGTCGTGACGACAGGCGTTGCTGCTACTGGTGGTGGTGCTGATACCATCGGCTTCGAGGCGGCAGCGACTGCCGCTGCCGCCGCTGCGAGTGCGGCATTTTGAGCTGGCGTGGAAGTCGGAACTGCGGTAGGCTGTCGTACAGGAGTGGCTATTGTCGGCTGTGGTACTGGGGTAACTATTGTCGGCTGCGGTGCTGGGGTAGCTGCTGTAGGCTGTGGTACTGGAGTCGCTATTGTCGGCTGCGGTGCTTGAGTAGCTACCATAGACTGTGGTGCTGGAGTAGCTGCTGGAGGCTGAGGCACGGAAGCAGCAACGGTTGATTGTGACACTGGAGTAGCGACAGCAGTCACGGCAATCGGAGCTGACACGACAGGAATACTAGCCGCTGCTGGCACGGGTACTCCGATAGTCGCTGCCGGGACAACCGGGACAGCAGGAGCAATGCCAACAGCGCCAAGAGTCACAGACGGAGCAGTTGCTGCCGGCGGCGCTGGTACTGCAGCCACTACTGGGACGACAGGAACTGCAGTGGGTACAACAGGAACTGCAGTAGGTACAACGGGAACTGCAGTAGGTACAACGGGAGCTGCAGAAGGTGGAGGGGCGGCAGAAACCGCGGGTTGGGACGACGTTTCTTCCGCTGGCGTCGAGATCGTTCCTGCAGACGGATCAAGCAATGGCGCGGTCGTTGCTGGAGATTCCGCCATGCCTGATGTCATAATCTGTTTTATCAAAAACAAAATCGGTTAATGAAAACCATTTTGTTTTTGTTTTTTTATCTGTGAAGACAACAAACATTTCACGAACCGTTGTGACCGTAGTGACCGTAGTATCTGGTGCGGCTGGCACGGGTACTTTCTCTGTGGTTGATGGAGTTGCTGCTGACCCTGGTTCTTGTGCATTCTGTGGGGCAGGGGGCATAGGCTGAGCTGGCTCGGACATGAGCGCGCGTGGGTTCGGAGACCGACGACGTTGCCCGCGTTCGACTCAACAAACACACACACAAGCCAGCTGCTCTTTGAAGGGTAATCTTGGATGGCGCAAAGCCACTGGCCGCTGTCCAAAAGTGGAGTGGTCGATCGAAGAAGGTTCGGCCCAATAATTATTGACCACCCTGCGCAACCACAACGATGAAAGAGTAAAGGGTGAGGCGTTAGTTTCCTTCATAATACCAACAATATCTGATCGTGGAAGTATGGTTGGGTTTTGCATGGTTGCAGTTCGAAAAAGTGCCATAAAGGAAATGACACCGTAATTTTTGGTGTAATTCTCCCTAATGTTACCACCCAGAATACGGCAACCAGCGTAGAAGCTGCTATTTGAAGCCAAATCAACCCAAACTGAATATTCGGGCTCGTATATGCCGTACCAGCACAGATCAAGCGGATTTGGGTCGAAATGGCCACAAGAATCACCTCCTATATACCCCCTTCATGGTGACATTTAACTTACCGATAGTGCCCGAGTTCGCTTCAAATAACTCGATCAATTGGGCACGGATAGAAACGTGCCACACCCAAACTTGTAGAGGAGATCAAGGGGGATATATTTTGCGCGATTCCGTCGGAAGTTCTTCTTCTGGTGCGCAAATATCGACGCGTAAAAAGCCGCCTTCGGGGCCTTTGATTTAGCCGCACTTTAGTGTCAACTCTTCCACGGCGGCAAACGAGAAACGGAGAACCGCGGGAAGAGTGATGGTCATACCACCACAGACAACCACAAAAAATAAGTTCGAAATGAAAGGGTGTTAATGGATGTTAAGTTTTATGAGCCAAAATCGAGAGAAGGTCTGCTCTTAACCTCCTCTAACACACGCTTACCTTCGCCCGTGTTGTTTGCATCCGATAAAGTGCGAATACGTGTACAGTGTATTGTCCTACTAAGTACGCGTATTTCAACAATAAAAATTGACGGAACCCGAAAAGACACAGCGACCCTGGCGACTTCCTTGTGCCATTTCCTCGAGGCAACAACACTGGCAGCGTGAAGGACGTTGCATCTGCCAAGGGTTTACTATGAATTGGATATAACGGTATGATATTTGTGCCAACTTCTTTGTGCTGTGCAAATTCTATTTGAACAAAGGAAGGGTTTGGGAGGTTTGACGTTTAAACGACGGTCTTATCGTAGGTGCACGTAGCCATGATGGCTCGGCGGAAGTCGCCAGGCAAACTGTACACGCATTCCGTCGCTGATGTTGCCGAGCAACTGTTGCCCACGTACGAGTTGGCGTACGACTTGAGGACGCCGGTCGTCGCTGTCGATTGGGCACGCACTGTGAGCTGGTAGTTGCCGTAGCTTGCACGTTTCATCTGGCAGGAATACGGAGAGTATGTGGTGATGGATTCAGTGGATCGCCCCACGCGAGCGCTTGCACTGGAAAGCGGATATCTGCCCACAGCGAGCATGTACGTGCCAGCAGGGAGCCGTCGCACCATGTACGAGTCCTGGGTGTTCAGCGAGCCATCTCGCCGTCCTTTCCCGTAGTACGCGCTGTTGTCGTCGCCTTCGTCGTCGTTGTAGGCGATCAGCACCAAAGAGCCGTCGAGTGGGTTCTTTTGGTACAAGAAGATCTTGGAGTCGATGAATGCCGAGTCACAATCGCGGTTCACATCCGAGAACGTTTTGTTGTCTGTCGTTTCCATGGACAGCACATCAAACTCGATCAGTGCGGACGATGCCGAGATTTGGAGCGTGTACTGGTCCACTGTGACGTAGCTGGAGTACCGGAAAATCGACCCACTCACGGTCTCCGAGACGATCTGGGTCTGTGCGGTCGCCTGTGGTGTGCAAAAGGCACTGGCCACGAATGCCAATGCAGTGATCGCCGTACGCAGGGCACGCAGCATTTGTCTTTTTGGTGTGGGTTAACAGTGGACTGGGGAGGGCGGGACGAGACTTTCAAAGTGAGGATCTTGCTCGCGATTCGATAATGGCATTGCTGTTGTTGGTTGCCGCAGCATCAACGTCGGGCAATCTTGCCTGGGATGCAGGATCCACCCACGTGACTGAATCATGTTCCCGGTGCGTTCTGGAACTGCCATCCCGTCGCATGGGACTGCCACTACAGTTCAAAAATAGCATGCGAACCACCAAAGGTGGGTGGCGTTTTATGGCGATTGTGAGACGCGGAGGCGCCAGTGTTGAGTCTATTATGAGATCGCACACGATCCCAAGACCCCATACTGGACGAGGCTGCAGCGCTG
>JAADWJ010000808.1:0-11806 GCA_023336165.1 Pythium monospermum | reverse complement strand
GCAACAACAGCAACAACAGCAACAACAGCAACAACAGCAACAACAGCAACAACAGCAACAACAGTAACAACAGTAACAGCAGTAACAGCAACAGCAGCACTAGTGACGCGGTCTCACAGGCGTTGCTGACTGCGATCTCGACCAAGCGCCAGTTTATCCACTGCTTTTCGATCGCAGCGCTGAATGGGAACGAGACGGCTCGTGATACGTTTTTACTGGAAGATTTGATGCCCAAGCCTGGTGAAGTCTGGGTCTGCGCGTCGGGCCACCGCAGCGCACGCGCGATGAATCTGAACGCCAAGAAAGGCCACGACGCGCAAGTGACGACGCCTTCGCCTGCAGGAGGAAGCATCGAGCGACGGACCAGTAGTAGTAGTAACAGTGCTGGTGCCGGTGGCGGGGGAGAAGTGGACGCGACGGCCACGACCATGACGACGACGCCAGCAGCAGCGATGGGGCTCTTACCGGCCATGTTCCGCCGCAGTAGCAACAACTCCAAGACCAGCGGCGGCGCGTTCATGCAAGTGCTGGGCGCTGTGGTGATGCGGGAGACACTGGCATCACGGCCATTTTTGCACCAGCGGCTCAGTGCGATCGCGAATGACGTGACCGAGATCATCACGGTCGTCAAGGTCACGCGGGGCGAGATTTCGTGCTGGGATGGCAACGGCCACAAGCCACCGATGCTCAAGGTCATTGAGATGAGCGATTTTGTGCGGAAAGCCGGCTGGGCCAAGCAGCCATTGTTGACGCAGTACATTGGCCGCATGTTCGCGTAAGTGGTGTTTGGTGTCTGGTGTGGGGGGAGGCAACCTATACATTGGCTGATTGTTGTGTGTGGAAAACAGGGAGGAAGACGGCACGCAGTACTACGTGAGCGGCATAAGTCTCGTGCCTGTGGATTCGGTGAGTAGCATTGGTTCTATCAGTAGATGGCGGTGTCCACGTTTTTCCAAATCCGTTTTTCCTAATCCGTTTGTGTTTGTGCTAGAACAAGCCGGACCGCAAGACGTTTTCGGTTGTCGATACGAACGGTCAGGACCACAGCCCACGCCCGTTGAATGAAGCCCTGTCCATCGCTCGAACCCAATCACTCGCACAACAGCAACAGCAAAGTTCCAATCCGTTGACCGGTGGCTCCAGCGCACGTACAGGAAACGGAAGACGCAGCACAGCTGGGTTGGCAGGAGCAGCACCACGGAAGCGACCCACGGCCACGTCGCCGCCGCCATCCTCACGGGAAATCAGTGAGCCCCCCGAGTCAGCACCGTCGTCGGCGTCTCCTAGCGGCGCGGGCGGTGACGCAGCGTCCACGACATCCGCAGCTGTGGCGCCACTGCCGTCCACAGCGACTTCGCTGACCACGAGCGTGACCGCGATCAATACGCTTCCTTTGATCAAGACCAAGGAGAGACGCACGATGGGCGGACTACTGCCAAAGAGGTCGTCTGTACGTATGCGCCATGACCAGTCGGTGGACTTTCGACGCATCCACGCACCCGAAGATATCCCCAAGAGCTTCCGCGCCGCGCTGCAACAGCGCCTGCAAGCGGCTTCGCTCGGTGCAAATACCACTGGTGGGGCCACCGCCAACAACAACAACAATAACATCAACAGCGGTAGTATCACTAGTTCATCAAGCAACGCCAGTCGGAGTAGCTCTACGAGCGGTGCAGCAAGGAATGCCGGGTCAGGGATACGATTTGACGGCATCTTACCAGAGTAATTCCATGGGTTATGCTTGTTCTGTATGTACTTATCAGCTGAAAGACAATGGAGGGTGGTGAGTCACTCACCACACTCCATTGTCTTTACGAGTAGCACTCATTGTGGGTGGTCGCAATGGATCGCTTTTGTGAACGTTCACCAGAAAATTCTGCCACCACTGGACGTGGCCCCATCCACCGATTGAACCCATCCATCCAGCTTCAAAGATCCTGAAGAGGCACAAAATCAATGGTGCCCAGCAGCGTAAAGAGAGTTTGCTGGAAACGCATCGCTTCAGCGCACAAACGCGCCCAATGGCATGCGCGCCGTCGAATATGGGAGAGGGGGTTGCGGCCCTCACAGGACACAGGACGAGGATGCGAAGATCGAAAGGATGCGCTCGCGTCCGGAAGCGGCGCGATCCGCCCGCTCAGCCTTGGCGAATGGACCTGCTTGCAGCAGAGGAGCCATTGTATGTATCGATCCATAGTGTTTGTGTGATGCTCGCGCCTGTTAGCTGCACCGTGTCGGATGGTAGCCACCAACCTATCCATCTCCATCCATCCACCTGGGTCGCAGTTGCATCTCGGATACCCTCGAAGAAACCTGTGCTTGCTATGATAAGTACGATGGTCAAAGGCATCAATGCTCAAACCCCTTCCGCGTGCCGTACACATAGACATCACCGCAACAATCCATCAAGGCATCATGGCAAAGCCGCCAGATGCTTGCAGTCTCCACGCTACTCACTTGCACAACAACCATGCGGCATGGTCCATACAGCCGATCTTAGAGAGTTGCGGTGGGCGGATACACTAGATAACCCTACTCGCCTGTCGTCCACTTCCAGCGTCATCTGTTTTAAACTTCGAATTTCGAAAACAATCTGGTTGTAGAATACTGCGAATTCGAAAACAACACTTCCCTACATCACTGTTTTAAACAAATGACGTGTTCCTTCACATGCGTCCGCTCGTCCGCTCTGAAATTCGCCGTGTCGCTTCACTTTCTGCTTTTGCATGTTGCCGTTGCTTTCTCCTCACTGTCATCAACAACAGTCATTCTTCAACTTTCCTTCTAGCGTTTCCCTATCACCACCGCACCACACCACCAAAACCAACGAAAATGTCGACCGCGCTCTCCATGCACTCGCCCCACCACGCGGGCGTCGGCGCCTTTGCGTCGTCGCTGCAGCTTTCGCCTGCGTTCCGCTCGTTCCATACCGCTGCGTTGCGCCAACGCCAAGCGGAGATCGACCGCTTGCGGGAGCTTGCACGAAGCGACGAATTCTCTGATGATGAGAGCGACGGCGAGGAAGATGAGGACGACGATGATGATGATGACGAAGACGACGATGACGACGCCATGGACGAAGGCGGCGATGTTGTGATGGAGAGCCAGCCATCGCCCGTCCGCCAACAGGAGCGTCCGAGTCCACGTGATCAGTCCAGCGACAGCGACATCGACTCGGAGGAGACAGTGCTGCTGCCGTTTATCCGGCCCACGATCGTCAACCAACCGCATACACAGGAGACCATCAGCCCAAAGGTGCGTTTGGTATTGATATGCCTTCGTTTTTAGTGTGGTGGAGAACACCTGGAACTCATTTCTGTGTTTCCTTCTTTCTCCCATTTGTAGGCCGATGATTGGACAATAGTCGACAAATCGCCGACATGCGAAGGACAAGTGTTCGCCAAAGCGCAAGTCTCGGAGAGTTGGTTTGCGACGCCATGAGTGAGGGGGAAAACAAAAGCGGGAGATAAACCAACCGATGAGGATGTGGTCTCCGTCTCCATGTTCACGGCAAAAACGCAGTCCGCATCGTCCTTTTTAATTATTCGCGTTTGAGTACGTTGGAGACTGGCTTCTATACTCTGCATGTAAAACTTACCCCGTACAATAGATTCCTTCCACCCCCACAGCGTGCGTTGCTTTGTGTACTGTCTACTCGTTTGCTGCGGCTACACCTTCAGTGATCGCAGCATTTAGATCTTTTGCAAGCACAAGCGCCTTCACATCTTCCACTACTGCTGGCCATCGCGCAGCAGCAGCGTCGTCGTCACCGCCGCCTGCATGGGCCTCGCTTAATCGCTTGGCCAACACCACAAACTCACGCAGCCGTTCGGCCGCGGCTTCTGGGACGCCAGCGCTGAACGCACGCAGCACCATCTCTGAGGTTTCGATAGTGTCACGTGGGAATGATCCTGGTAAACCGGTCGTTTGCTGGAAGAAAAGCTGGATCACCAGCGCGGCAGTGGACGCATAATCGTCGTGGCCCACGGCCGTGTCCAGCGCAGCGACCACTGCGTGGCGGTACGCAAACAAAATCTGGCGTTCTCTCTTGCGGTCCATCTTGCGCAAAGGCACACTCAAAGCGTTGGCCACGACGGGCAGCTGAGAAGTGAAATCGCCAAGCGACCGGCGCCCCGCGGTCGTAAAAGTCCACAGCCGCACCAGCGCACTGGCGGTCGCATTCGGCAAGTCGTTTTCAAGTATTTTTTTGTTTGCCTCGCTCAGCGACGCCATCATTTTTGTCGTGGGCTTGCCATTGTGGTCCGCAACATCAGCTGCTGCTGTTGCTGTCGGTGGAAGAAGCGACTCAAACGACGGAGCATCCTCTAAGTCAATAGTATGCGATACCGCCACGTAGGTGGTCACAAGTGTCGCGATTTCGGCGCCAATGGTTTCCAGCAAATGGATCTCGACGCGCTTCAACTGGTCCATAGCGGCAGCGTCCTTGGCGTCCACGTGGATTTCCAACTTGTTGTATCCTTTCTCATAGATCGCCAATGCCACCACGAGCTCGTCGAATTGGTCTTCAAACTTTTTCCGCACATCGCGCAGCGAGATGGCATCGCCACGGTGGACACTGGACAAAGCCGTGGTTAGTGCCGACGAATAGATTTTGGAAATGTCGGATGCCAAGTGCTCGGCGACATGCGCCAGTAAATCCTCATCGTCTTCCGTTTGAGGAAAGACCCTGCTCAGCAGCTCTTGCGTTTCATCTTGCGACGGTGTGATCGATACGCTCGACGGGTCTTGTCTCCCGCCGCCACGGCCACCGCGCTTGGCAGAGGCTGCCGCAACGTCCTCTCCTCCATCGTCGTCGTCCTCCATCGCTGCTTTCTTGCCCCGCTTGCCTCCTTTGTCTTTCTTGGACTTTGCTGAAGTCACCTTTCTGTCTTCCACAGGTGGTGCCGTTGCCGTTTGGCTGTTGTTTTTCTTGCCTTTTCTTCCGCGTTTGCCGCTGCCGTCATCGCCGTCGTCATCTTGATCCAAATCACCAGTCGCCGCCGCTTCTTCCTTCGCCACCGGAGGGCTTGTGCGCTGCTGCTGCAGAGCCGTCGACGCGCGTTGCGCCTTGGTAGCTGCATCTTTCTGCAAAACTTGTAGCGACGCAGCCAATAACGCCTTACTCACAGCGTACACATCGGCGATTTGCACAGCGTCACCGCCAGTGCCACGCGCCGCCACCAGTGGGGACTTGGCCAATAGTATGCTGGCATCCACTTCGTGGATCGCACTGGGCAAAATCGTGCGAACGTCCACGTATGACGCATCATTCACGGCGACTTCAATGGATCCTTCCAGTTGCATTTGCAGTGCGTGGCTCACCACACAATCTTTCAGTGCGACAGCATCGGGGAACCGTTTCTTCAAGAAATCGTACGGCCGCGAGACTTGCAATTGCTGTGCACGCGCGTGGTCCAAGTACCCGTTCTGCTGGAAAAACGAGTACATACTCTCTCGCTGGGCGTCGATAAACACATACGGCACGTACTCGCGCCCACGCAAAGTTCCCATGAGCACGGGTTTGGTGATGAGCTCAGGCAAATAGTCATCAACCACTTTCTCATCAAATCGATAGGAACGCACCAGATCTGGCACATAAGTCGGTCTTGTGATCGCAGCAAAGACGCCGCGGATTTGGGCCCGTTGCCTTTCCACAAACGAGTGCGTGTACAGCACATTGCCTCGTTCTTGGGCTTTCAAGATCGTTCCGAGCCGCGACAAGACGACTTCTTTCATGTATTCCACCGCGAATCCAAACTGCTGCGCGAGCTCGCCGATCGTCGTTGTGCCGCTTTCTTGGAGAAGCGTGTTGGCGTCTTCCATGATCGCATCCAAGTACCAGTTCGTGAGGACTTCTTCGCCGTTGTTGACAACAAAGTACTGGCTCGCATTGGGCCCACTGGCGTTGCGGTTCGCACGCACGAGTTGGCCCATGTGTTTCTCTACGTAGCTTCGATCGATGCTGAGCAATTGCTGCAGCTCCGACAAGCTGATGCGGCCACCATTGAGCGAGACGTGGTCTTCAATCTCGCGCTCCACTTGCTTCGGGGTCAGGATCTGCTTGCCTGTGAGCGTGTGCACGAAATGGATTTTCCCCAACTGCTGCAGCTTCGTGAGCAAATCAATCACGTTGTGGTCGGAGAGCTTGAGAGCGGATTCCTGTTGTTGCACAGCCGCGAGCTGCGCCTGCAAGAGTGCGATCTCGTCCATGGCCGATTGATTGTTTTTCTGTCTTTGGTCAATTCTTCGAGACGGTACACGAATAATTATTGAGTCATATACAGTACTGCTAAACATATACTTCATTTCAGTGACATCACATAGTGACCATGTTGCATCTCTTCTTTTGTTTTCGCGCGCTTCCTTCAGGTCAAATTTTGATGAAATGGAAGTCGTTTATGAAATCGCCGAGGAGAATCTGAAGATCTTTGTCGCGGCGCTCCATTGCCTCGCACAAATCGGCAAGGAGCTCTCTATTGAAAGTGAAGCACTTGGTCAGCTCACATGCCGGGCGCTGAACGATGCGCACTCGGCGTCGGGCCACATCACCTTTGAGCGGTCTTTCTTCGCGGACGCTCGGCTCATTGACCCGCAAAATGACGCCCGCCAGCGCCGTCAGCTGCCGTTTGTACGGTGCAAATTGTTTGCCAAGTCGTGCAGCAACGTATTTCGAACACTCAAGCACGTGCGCAGCCTCCAGATCGGCTTTCTCTTGAACCAAGAGTCCCGTGGCGACCACGCCGATGACGAGGATCGTGATCATGATGACGATGATGACGATTTGGACGCGGACTGCGACGAGATCCGGTGGTGCTTGCGGTGCGACTTCGACATCACGAAGACGCACCGTATGAAAGTCCATGCAGGCCAGATCATGCGTGCTGTATTTGATCGAAGTGCCTGCCCGAGCCATTTTGTCGCGCGCCAGTTCCATTTGGCCTCGCTCCTCGCGCATATCCACCACAGCAACGAAGTCGCTGTTGCTTGTGGAGAGACGCAAGTCAAGTTTGAAAGCTATTTTCCTATCACAGGCGACGGTGCGTGTTTGTACTCGTGATTGTTCTATGGACGGCATAGAGAAGGTTGTTGTGCTCAGCAGCGAACCGCCTGTTTTGCCGTTTACTGCAGGCAAAGCGCATCTCCACACCGAGACTGCGGTGGACTGCAGTGAATTCCAAGAGTACGTGCTCGCGCCCAGCAGTACCGGGATCGATTCTTCCGTGCAGCTCATCTTTTGTCTCAAGGAAGTGCGGGTGCGTGTGCTTCGAAAGCTACAGGATGATGAATTGTTGGGGAAGCGTCTGTCTCATGAATGTCTGTGTATCTCTGTGTGTGTGCGTGGACGTGTTTTCAGGCCCTGCTGTCGTTCTGCAAAGCCAGTGACATCGCCGAGGTTCAGTTTTTCTTCAGTACAAGTGGAAGGTACGAACGAAATGCCACATCGCGGGTCTGACTCTGTCTGACAACGTGCGCTATCCTTCTGTATCCTCAGCCCAGTGCTGTTGTGTGCCGAGTCGACGGCGTTGTCCAAGGTCGCCATTGAGGTCACGTTGTCGACGGTTACGACGTTCCTGCCGGCCGCCTCGCAGACACGCAGTGAAGAAGAGATGCCGCTGTTTAATCGTAGTGGCGATTCGCAAGCTACTGCCGATGGCGACGTTGCCATGTACAGTTTGTTGGCCTCTGTGCTGTGTAGTGTTTTGGGTGGTACGTTTGCTTACTTTGTGAACTGCTATTAGGCCCGAGAGCGACTCGTCTCAGCAGCCATCCCAGCAGCCACGGTATCTCACCCACAGCAAGCGTATGCGTGTCGATTGAACTCATCTTATTCAATCATATATTTTGCTGCAAATACGGTTGCAACTCATACAAACTGTAACTGACCAACTGACTCACCCGAAAAACAAATGTACTGACGCTGAATAATGTGACTCTTCGGATGCGCCAAGCGTCGCAGGCAGCAGCCAATATTCATCCAAATTCCCAGCACCACGCAGGAAGGAACAGACCAGAGACCAATGACACGACACCCATCAGGAGGCAACGAGCAGCAGCGTCTGCGGCGGCGCCACAGCAACGCATCGGATGTGAGCGCGTCGCAGGAGCACGAAGATGCATCAGAAAGTTCCATTTCCAGTGCCGACGATGATTCCATTTCTGGATCCGCGTCCAATGCGTCGCTTGGATCCACAGGATCCGCAGCGTCATCGAACCAATCTTCTTCCATCACGTCGCCACGTCAGCGTGTGCCACGAAGAGCTGCACTTCATCGCCATCGACGATCAGCTGC
The DNA here is from genome assembly GCA_023336165.1 of Pythium monospermum. Classification (NCBI taxonomy): domain Eukaryota; phylum Oomycota; class Peronosporomycetes; order Pythiales; family Pythiaceae; genus Pythium; species Pythium monospermum. The sequence continues at coordinate 3,516 of JAADWJ010000808.1, read as the reverse complement.
AGCAGCAGGAGGATCCAAGCCAACCAAGCGAAGTCGCAATGGCCGGCAGGCTGGCAGCCAGACCCTCGACTCGCGGGGCAAGTCGACGGCGTCGTGGGATGCACGTGAGCGCCAGTTTGAAAAATTTCGTGCGAGTTTCATCGTCTTGCCTGTCCCGGAGGGCGTGACGCGGATCGAAAAGGCGCGTGGGTTTTGCTTCCACGTGCGGTCGGTGGTGAACTGGGTCATTCCCGATTCCCTTTTGACACCTGCAAAAGGGGCGGCGGCGGATGCCACACGTCGATCCAAGCCAGCTGCAGCGAACAACTCAGATGGTTCTGGAGGAGAAGGAGAAGAAGAAGAAGAAGAAGAAGACAGTGACGATGAGGAGGTTGTGCTCACGCTTGGCATCCACGTGAGCCTCTTCCACGCGCCGTCCAAGAGGTTTTTTGGCAACACGTGGGTCAGTCCCGAGATCGCGGTCGATGCGTATGACATTCGACCCGACCGAGAAGCCAGTACGAATGCCGTGCGATCCGTCGTGGACAACGTCGCGCTCAATTTTAGAGCGTATTTTCTTTCAGAGATCGTGGACCCAAACTGTGTCGGCATCGTGGAGTTGGTAGCCTACCGCAAGGATCCGGACTCGAAGGCCACCATGGCGGCTGCGGGGTGTGGATGGACAATTCTGCCTCTTTTCGCACAGTCGACAGGGAACTCCGCGAACCAGCAACTGCCGACCCCTTTCTCGTCCAGCAGAGCGTCCAGTGGTGAGTCGGTCGGTGTGTTTACAGGCAGCCCTCGCGTTTTATGGGAGATGCAAAGCCCGACCGAGTGGCAGACCCAGCCTCGCCACTCGCAAAGCAAGTTCTACTATCAACTGCAGCTGTACGACCCACTCGCGGTGCTCGGAACAGGTGGCTTTGTGAGACGAAATGAGCTCATCGGTGCACTTGAAGTGATCCCAGGGCTCAAGCACGGCAACTTTGCTGCTATTGACGCTGGCACAAACCCGAAAGTGCAGCTATTGCGTGACCACGAACAGCTCAGTGATGGCGACGATGATGGCTCTGGTGATGACGACTTGGCGGCGTATGAAGAGGCCCTCGCGTCGTTTGTTCGCATGGCATCGCTTGTGCCCAAAACGATCCAAATGGAAGAAAGTTTCACGCTCAATATCCAGGCCCTTCGTGTGTTCATGCACTTGCGAAGTGAAGTCGAAGCGAATCTTGTGACGCGGCTCAAGATCAGTCGCAAGACCATCCACGCTGGCGCAAGCAGCATCGATGGCGGCGATGTCTCGGCGCGCGTGCTCAAGCTTGCGCTCCACAATGGGCGTTGTTTCCGCACGCGCCAGCATACGATCCCACTCAAAGCGGACGGCGACGCGTCGGGCGATGACATCTTGCGCTGTGCTGCATCGGCACCGACGCGGCTGAAAGGCTTTGTCTTCCACCCGTACATGGCCGTGGTCGTGACGTTACAGTTCACGGTTCATTTCCGAGTGACGTGGCCGCCAAAGCTCAAGCAGCAAGCCATGGAGGCAAAACCAACAAGGGTGTTGCCGGAAGATGATGTAGTGACCGTCACGATGGCCTCGCGTGTGGTCGTGCCGAGTGACGGCAAGAAACTGTTTCTCCATGATAAAGATCATCCGGCACACAACAACAACAACAGCAACAACAGCAAAGATCCAGAAGACCGACAACGTGTGCTGCATGTGGATTTGCTCAGCGGCGCGGCATGTCGTCCGTACACTGAGAACCCGGTGTATACGCCGCCGGACCACATCGTCGGCGCCGGGCGACTTGCTCAGGCGAAGGTGCGTGAATCCATTGCATTTGCGGACCTCGTGCTCATGGTGGACGGCGAAGAAACCCAAGCCACCAGCAACCAATCCGCAATGGGAGAGAGGCAACAGCCCGTCGAGAAGCAGACAGCTCCACCGCCAGCGGCCGAACATTGGGCTCAAAAGATCCTGGCCAAAGCCGATGTCAATTCGGTCTTGGCGCACACGCTGAACGCGATGGCCACGACGAAATCTGCACCAAGCAAGCCGGCGCCACCAGGCTCCCCAAAGAGGAAAGAAGAACAACCGATGCTGCGGCCACCGTCCCCACTGAAAAGAGTTGAAGTGGCTGCGAACGCTGCTGTACCCGTGTTGCGAGAGCCCATGCCGATTGTTGCCTTGCCCACGACCGAGCTCAGTCGTGCGTCCAAAACGTTACTTATGAGGTACGGCTTTGTCGACGCCCGCGATACCGCATCAGTCTCAGCAACTGGGGGCTCTGCACAAGCGAAAAAATCCTCTGCCACACCGCTTCCGCCCAAGACGCTGCGCGCAGAGCTGGACGATATCTACAAAGCCCACGAGATCCGGTTCCACTTTGCGGCTTTCCGACTCGTCCCACACTCGCCACTTTTGACGACGATCCCGACGCGCGTCTACTTAACTTTCCAGTTCTACCGATGCATGCCCACGCGCACAGAGACGTTGCGGCTCAGCAACGCGTTTGCGTCCCACGACTCGAGCCACAGCCAAAGCCAGACTTTTCTTCTCATGCGCGAGAGTCCCGCGAACAAGCCCTCACTCGCGATCCAGTTTGACGTCGACACGACGGCCACTCAAAACCCACTGGAACCACACGATTTTGCTTCGTATTTGCTGCACAAGCATCTCTATGTCGATGTCTGGGATGCAGATAGTCTGTTTCTACTGGGGACGTGTGCGATCCCACTGCATGAACTCTTACGGCAAGGCGTGGGCGTCAAGAAGTTTCAAGGAGAAGTGGACGTGTGGGAAAGCGGTGCCGTGCTGGACGACGCCACCAATTCCACGAGCACCGGCAGTCAAGATCAAGACGGTGATGCGGAGGCATCACACGCCACCAAGCTACTGGCGATCAAGCAGCCAAGCCAAAACGAAGCCAGCGGTGCGGTCATTGGCAAGTTGCAGATCTTGTTGAGCAACTACGGGTTGAAAGGTAAAAACGTCGTGGCTCCTGCTACCACCGTACTCGTACCACCGACTGGGAAAGCCGAAACGATGAGCAATCGGCATGCGATGCCAACCACCGCAAAGTCCAAGCACCGCGTGCGTGCACGTCCGCTTGTGGACAGCAATGCCGAGCTGTATCGACTGCTCACGGACCAGGGCTTTTATGGAAATGGTGGGAGTGGCGGACGGCACCAAGGATCGAGTGATTTGAAAAGCGATGACCGGCGCCACCACCGGAAGCTTTTGCAGGCGAGAAGCGCGGGCGACGCAACAACACTCACACCAAAGGAAATTGACATTTTGTGTGAGCTTTTCCGCGCGACGCCGCAGCCGTCGGCACCGAATGCTACGCGTATCGCGTGCGACCGCGACGGCAAGCGCGGTCTCGCGGCACTGCTATCTCTCAAGCCACCGTTGTCCGCCGCACAAACGCCTGTGACTGGAGCTGCTGCAGCTGTGGCGAAGAAGCCGCCATCAACTATCTCTAAACCACAACAAGACCCTGTCGCGAAGTTACGAGACCATCTGAAGCGTGTGCT
>JAADWJ010000807.1:0-11810 GCA_023336165.1 Pythium monospermum | reverse complement strand
TTTTTTTTTTTTTTTTTTTTTTTTTTTGTTTTTTTTGGCAAACATGAATCGTACTGGATATCCAGCCAGATCCAGGTCGAGATTCCAAGTCTAACGATCTGTGTGTCAACTTGATTTTCAGGAATCTGGACCAAAATTTCATGACCTCGTTCAAGTCGTCGCATCCAAGTCTAACCGAACTGTACGTTCGTCTTCATGCATGTAGTCTAAAAAGTCTAACCACCATGGCATCCAGAAGTCTAACTGTTTTTTTCTTCTTTTTTCTTTACTCCCAGCAATCTCGTTCAGAACAAACTTTCCTCGTTCACTGCGTCGCTACCCCAGCTTGTATCCCTGTGAGTATCTACGTGGTCTATGCTTCCTTTAGACCGGCATTTAGAGTACTAATTCCCTTATTTTTGATTTTTTTTGGCGATCCAGTGATCTATCCGAAAATGCGCTCGTTGCTATCCCAAGTGCGGTCTACAGCATGCCCAAGCTGCGAGTATTGTGCGTATTAATACCCCCTCCAGTATTATACTCCTATAGCCACCGTCCTGTTTTGTTTCTTCTCACTGACTTGTGACCGTACCGTGTTTTCCATCAGAAAACTGGCCAAGAACCCTGTCACGCCACTGGTACTCACTCAAGTGCAATATAAATTTCTCACTGGGCTGGAAGAGTTCACGATCGACGCGAGTGCGGCTACCACACGCACAGACAAAGACGGGCTCACTGTGCTCAAGCTGAAAGGCATCAACGTCGTCGTGTTGTCCGGTGGCGGCGGTGGTGGGACGATTCAAGAAACCGGCCCAACGACCACCACGATCAAGCCCAGCAACCACACGGGACCAACCGCCAGTTCCTCCAGCTCCACGCATTCTTCTACCTCTAGATCTGGCTCTGGCTCTGGGTCTTCTCGTGGAACCCAAGACCACCACAGCACGGATGGCAGTCGCATGGGATCCGATGCAGGCGAGGGCAGCAACCTGTCCTTATCTGCTGCTGCTGACGCGCAGGACAAGACAAACTCGGCTGTGAAAGGGGATCCCACTGGGGGTGAGCTGAGCGGCACCAAAGACAGCGTGTCCACCAACTCGGCGACCAAGCCGCAGAGCCACTCGACTACTTTGATTGGGCTTGTGCTGGTCGCTGCAGTGGCGGCTGCTTTTGGAGCTGGTACGTTTATCTATCGCCGTCATTGGCACCCGTCAAATGGCTTCGAGGAGGAAGACGCGAATGCAGAGACGGCGACGCCAAGGAAAGGAACGCCAAGTGCTGCGGCTGCTGTGTACGCGCGGACTGAGAGCGGCGACGACACCGACCGATCCTTGCCATCAACCAATACCAGTACTGGTGGTGGAGACGCAGACGCCTTGACCAGTGGCCATGCCATGGATGTGTTGCTCTCACGCCGCATCCAGCTCAGCGATCTCGAAGATCTTTGCCCGATCAACAGCACCGGGTCCAGTACCATCGTGTGGCTGGTCCAGTATCGCGGGAGCCGCTTGCTCATGTCTAAGCGGCTGATCCAACGGCAAGCGAGCGACCGGACATCCATCGAATTTGTCAACGATTTGCTGATCGCGTCCAAGCTGGACCACCCAAATATCGTGTCCCTTGTCGGCGTCGCGTGGACTTCGCCAGCCCACGATCTTCAGGCTTTGTACGAGTACTTGCCCCAAGGAGACTTGCGGTCGTACTTGGACCGCAGCGACCGCGCGTGGAAGTGGGACGACCACAAGCTTCGGCTCGCGACCGATGTCATGGAGGCGCTGGTGTACACGCATTCCTTTGACCCGCCGCTTCTCCACCGCGACTTGAAAGCGCAGACCGTGCTGCTCTGTGCCAAGCACCGCGCCAAGCTCAGCGGCTTTGGCAGCGCGCGGTACGAGTCCGAGTCGGACACCATGACCATGACCGGTGTGGGCACGGGCCGGTGGCTCGCGCCTGAGATCTTGTCGGGGAGTACAAGCTACAACGCCTCATGTGATATCTACGCCTTTGGCGTGCTGCTCACGGAGCTGGACACCCACCAGGTGCCCTACGCAAAGGCGCTGGACGCCCACGCGCCGTCGATGGCGGAAATCAGCCTGCTGCAGCATGTTGCACGAGGAGAACTGATCCCGACGTTGTCCAGAGCCTGCCCACGTGAAATCAAACGGCTCGCACGCCGCTGTCTGTCGTTTGAGCCAAGCAAAAGGCCATCGGCGGTCCAAGTCGCCTACCAATTACGGCAAATCGCGTTTATCAATGGTGGTGGTGGGGAGCCGTTTGGCCAATCCACCAGCACATCAAGTTTATGAGCACTACTACTCTAGCTGGGTTGATGAAAGGTAGTACTACTTCAAACTAATATGAAATACCTGCGTTTTGTTTCTGATGAAGGACTTTTTAGTATCGACTCTCCCTCTCTCTCCACCCCTTCAACTGCTGCTGTAACTGGGACTGTTTGAGTGTTTGAAAACAAGCATGCGTGTACTATTTAGTGAAGCGTTACCCGGATATTGCGAATGTAGTAAAATTTATTACCAAGCTGGTCAGTATCGAGCCATACTGGTACTATTATACTGCACTCCACTTGTAGTGGCACCACAACTGGGGAAGCAGCAGCTTAGTTAGACCCACGTGTAGAACGGCAACTCACTCGGACGAAGGATTTCGTATGGGAACTTTTCACTGGCTTCGCTGGTGTGGATAAACGCATCGATACTGGCCATGGACGCTTCAAACTGGGCGATCACAGGCTGCAAGAGCGGCTCGTTGCTGAAGGGCGCTTTCTGGTAGGCAGTCGGCAAGCCCTCGGACCCAGGCACGACGCGGTGGAACATGCCAGCCACGCCAATGGCTTCATGGAGCCGCGAGGCTGGCACGGTGTACTCCCTCAGATTAATACTTTCCCCTTCACTCAGCTTTTGAGTGGGCAGTTTTTTCCACAGCGCCGTGGAGCTGTAGGGCACGGCCAACGAGTGCCAGGTCACCTTGCCATTGATCGCGTGGTGCTTGACAGCGCTTTGGAACACCAAGTGGGCCACGAGCTTCACCACGCTGGCCTTGGTCGTGAGAGCCGTCGGGAAATCCTTGAGATGCGGCACCAAGGCACACGCTTGGGCCCAGTTTTGAAGCTCAAAATCAGAAGCCACCGCGGCATCTGATGAGTAGTAGACGTCCACGTAACCCGAGACAAACGCTGTGAGCGCGTCATGGAGTTTCCGCCCATGGAGAGCGTACTTGTGGGTCGGGATATCATCCAATCCGCGGTCCAAAATGTCAGTGGGGAAGTCATTGTTCATGGTCGCAAAATTCTTCAAGTGGTAGTCCAGGAAACGGCCACTTCCGACGGCGCCCCAGCCAAACGTGCGGTCCAGTGGGGTCTCAGGACTCACGAGCACGATGCCAAAGAGCATTTCGAGCCCAAAATCCACAAACACGTGGTGCTGGATCAGTGCACGCACTGGGTGGGCCGCGGCCATGGTGCGGAACAGCTCGACGCGGACCGGGATCGTCAGCGCGTGGGTATCGGCCATGTGGAACATCTGATGGAACGACGTGCTGGCGGCGCTGAGCGCCATCTTGGCAAGCGTCCACTCGTCTTTCGTATCCAGTGGCGTGTACGCGAGCCCGGTCTCTAAAAGCCGAATCTCCACGGGCAAAAGCTTTTGCAACTCGTGGTTGTAACAGAAAAAGCCCACGACATTCGGAACGTACTTGAGATCCAGTTTCTCTGGTTCATTCCACTTCGAAGCATCGGAAAAGTCTTCAATGTACAGGCTCTTGCGGTGGCGGATACTGGGCCAGGTCATGCCATTCCCACAGATCTGTTGAAGCTGCAAGTTGGTCAGTTGGAAATTGCCCCATGGGTCCTTGTGGGCCACTTGGCGCAGCTTCATGGCAAGCACCGTGAGCCGTTGTTGGCCATAGTTTTCGTCGCTGTTGTCCACGGCCATGGGTTTCTCCACGCGTGCTGTTCCCAAGTCGTACAGCGCCGCGATCTCTTCCATGGTCTTCACATACGGCGCACGTGGCACCACCAGCATGGCCATGTACTTGGGGATATCGGACGCGTACTTGATCGCGTTGGTGGCTTCTTCCAGGCGAATGTTCAGCGTCAACGAGCCGGGCAAAGCGACGGGACCCGTGTAGAACGGCAGCGTCTTGTTTCCGACTTTGATCACGCGTGGTTCGTTCTTGATTTGGGTAGCCAGTGCGGCGATCTCTTGGGCACGTAGGCCGGTCGTGTCGCTCAACAATGGGCGGCTGAGCGCGGCATCCACGCACAAGTTGTTGCCATTGAAAGACGCCAACGACAGCAGCGACGCCAGTGCGAGCAGCAGGAAAGCAGAGGGCTTGAGCATGGCGGACTTGTGGGGCTCGTGGAAGAAAGAGAACTGGGAAAACAAGATCCATATATTTTTTGGTGCGGTGTTCTAGAACGTGAGGCTTATGGGCATCGTCGTCATCGACACCTGCAGCGTCTCGATCGTTTTTCTAAAGGGTCTTCAGTGCCTCTTCGCAATCGCCGCTTCACAACACAGAAATGAACGATGGGTATGATACTATGCTATGGCTGGTTATCCACCACGACGGTCCAAACAGTCGCGCCGGTCGAACGACTCTGGACCGCTCATTTTTTCATTAGGAAGGCGAAGAGAAAGAGAGAGAAGTCGAATCTTATATGCTTGCCTCAACGCTCAACGGCGCGTGGTGGATTTTGGATTGGAAGCAAATATTACTATTCTGAGGAAGTATTAATATTATCAGTGGCTCTCTTATGACAGGGACTTGGCAAACGTTCGTAAAGAAAACGCGATTTCCATGGCACTCGGTCGCTCGCCACTGTCAAAGGCCAAGCAGCGGTTTGCCAGCGCACGGATCTCACGTGGGCAATCGTCTCGGAACCGCGGACGCACGGCTTGGTGGCCTTGGCCTTTGCTAGCGACGATCATTTGCAAGATCGCGACGTCCGGAAGCCGCAGCTCTTCATAAGGAAGCGCCAGTGTATCCAATTCGGACAGCACCACGCCTAGCGAATAGATATCGCACTTGTGGTCGTAGTCATTGCCCCCCATGAGCACTTCAGGGGCGAGCCATTTGCCAGTGCCCACGCCACTGGTCATGGTATTATCCACCGATTGGAACCGAGAAACTCCAAAATCACTCAATTTCGCTCGGAACCCTTCCCCTAAAAGGATATTTCGCGATTTCAAATCCCGATGCACAAGAGGTGGGGTAAACGAGTGCGTGTACACAAGTGCCTCGACGATATCCATGGCAATTTGAAGCTTTTCATTGCGCCAATCGAACTCACCATTGGTGGAAGTAGATGCTCGCAGGGAATCCAAATAATCCCGTAAATCCCCATTTTCCATGTACTCAAAAAGCGCTTGTAAATCGGTTTCCACGGTCCAGGCGACGCCAACAAACTGGACGATACTTGGGTGGTCCAGTTGCGAGACCAATTTGATTTCACATACAAACGTTTGGGTCTTGCGCCTTGTGAGTTGGTGGTCTTTGACCAGCCGTTTTGATGCTAAAAGCCGTTTTTGTCTATATTTCACGAGCCACACGACCGCAAAGGCACCGGTGCCGATTTGCCGCAAGTCTTCGATATCGTCCACTTTCAATTGGCACGCCAGCAGCTGCTCGTCGTGCCACAACGACGAGGAGGAGGAGGAGAAGGTGGATGTCGTAGAGCCAGCGCCATGGCTCTGGCCCTGGCCCTGGCCACCACCACTAGGAACCCTAGGGTAGCTGCCTGTGCTGCTGCTGTTCTTGCTGCTGTTCTTGTCGTTGCTGCTTTCCTCATTAAGGACCATGAACGCCACCGCACCACTGGCGTCCTTGTTGGTGGTGCTGCTAATGCTGGAGGTGCTGTTGTCGTTGTTGCTTGCCTCCTTGGCTGCCAGTTCTTGGGAGAGCTTGTGGTGGTTTTTTCGCCGGTAGTACCACAGGCAAAAGCCCACGAGCATGACCACGATGGTGCCGGCAATGGGTCCCGCAATGTACCACGTGAGCGACGACGGCGTCAGCACGACCACGGACGTGGACTCCATCACACACACTTGAAGCGTCTTGAGCAATTTGACTTTTGTTGGATCGCATAATTGCGAGTCGTCTTGGAAATCGTCCATCACCAGTGTCTTCAATTTGGAAAGAAACTCAAATTCACTTGGGGTGAACCGGGAGCTTTCTAATGCGTTTCCTGAGATATTACTACGAGTTTAGAAAATAGTATTAGATATAATATTTTCCCCAACCTGGTAACAAGAAACAAGAACGTACAGCGACTGGAGTTTTGTGAAAAGATAGACGCTCGCGGGGATCGCGGTCAAGAGGTTGTTGCTGAGATCACTACAGAAAGAAAACAGAGACAGAGAGAGATTGAGATATTGAAGGAGAGATGCATCCCCTGCCTCCCCCTGGTGGCTGGAAACTAAGAGAGAGAGGACGGAGGAGAAGGGAGGAGAAGACGTACAGTGTGGTGAGCGCCGGGAACGACGCGCCAAACGCAGCGAGCGAATTGTTGCGGAGATTTCTACACAAACAAGATGTGGACATCAGTGAGTATCAGCGTATCATGGCAAAGGGCACCACAGCCAACCAAACACATGGAGTGAACGAACAAGTGCTGCAGCGACTCGAGGCTGTTGGCCTTCGGGTAGTCTTGAAACGCATTGTGGGACAGATCGCTGGCGAATATTCCACAGTCAGTCAGTTGCGTTATTTGTGTGGAAGCAAAGGCCCTTGTACACTCACAGAGTCTTGAGCGTGGCCAGTGAGCTCATGCTCAGAGGCAGCACACTCAACCGGCAGTTGGTGATGCGCAGAAACTGCAGCGTCGATGTCTGGGACTGGCGGATCTCCACAATCGGTTCTGTTGGCTCTGTGGACGCCATGTTGAGGTTGGCAAGCGTCAGGTTGGCCACGTGGTCGGCCGTGAGCGTCATGTTGACTCGCACGTCCACGACCACGTCATTGGCATCCACGGACACGCCACCAAGGATCGTGCTGTTTCCAGAGACAATTAGCTTAGTTTCTTTCATTTGCAGCGTATACTAGAACCAGTAGCACACAAGCGTACATGTCTTGGATGCGGTCGGGAAGTGCAAGGTCCCCAATGGTGTTGACAAAGCGGTCGCTTTGGTGGAGCTTGTCTTCGCTCCATGGCGTCTTGGTACTCATTTCTTTCGGCGTCACGTAAAAGGTAAAACTGCCATTGCGCGTGGTTGGTGTTGATGGGAAACACTGGAACGAGCAGTTGGTGGTGGGCACATACAGCAGCGGACACGGCGCAGGCACAAACGATTCATTGGTGGCGCGTCGCGAGACTGTGGTATTGCAGACGCTGGTGGCGCCACTGTAGGCGATACATGCTGCGGTTCCTTCGATCGGACAGCCTGGCGAACAGCTCGCTACGCCAGCGAGAAGATGGCGGTCCAAAGGACACACGGCAACTTGTGGTGTGGAATCAGCCAGCGAACTATTGGGGGCGGTGGCGGTGGCGTCGACCAACGCCGTGCATACTAGAAGTAGTACAGACAGCGCTGCGGCCATTGTTGATACAGCGCGCCGTCGTGGACCAAGCGAGCGCATGAGCAGCTGTATGCGCGTGTGTGTATGTGGACGTCTTGTCGGTGCTGGCGGAGCGATGCAGTGCGGTGTGCAGTTCAGTACCTTGATGGTGCTGTAACCCACAAATAGTGGGTTTTCGAGTGTCCATGAGATTTTTGACACCCAAACTCGTGTGAGTGACGTATACGCCAAACCATAGTGACATACAGTATAGAGTCAGATGGCTGGTGAAGGTACTTAATTAGGTGAAAGTACGAAGCACAGTTGATTGGCCAATATTATACTATATCTCATCATGACCATCATTTGTAGTGCCTTCAAGACCATCATTCATACGAATAAGTAAATTGCTCACCTCAGCACCTCAGCTAAAGTCAGGAGCTCACTTGTGGAATATCCTGCTGTGTCGACGAGAGTCACCGCCACTCACCCACCCATTACCAGTTACCTGACAAGCCATGGCCACCGCCATCCCCGATTGGAGATTCCAGTCTGCTCTATTGTACTGGGACAACTACGGCACAATTCTCAAGTACCTCGCGCAGCATGAGACCACTCAGCAAACAAACATGGGAGACGACAGCGGCGTATGTCACCACAGCATCGCCGAGGCATTCACCGCATGGACCACCACACGGGAATATCAACAAGCTATGGCCGCGTACGATTCGGTGGTGGTTTTGCGTTGGTTCTACGGCAATTCTGACGCCCATCGCGCTTTATTCGAGCCACTTGCGCCAGTGTTGGCTGCTCAATTGGTCGACTTGCTGCCTAGTGTGGCCCAGTCCAGTCATATCGAAGCCATGGACGTGCTGCTGAACTCGTGGCTTTTTCTAGAGCATCTCACCGACGCCCAGCAGATCAGCGTGATGACCAAGAGTCTCTGGAGTACGTCAGATCCAGCGATCGCCAAGATCTTGGCGGCCTATGGTGGGTTCAGCCTTCCAGTCGCTCCTCCTGGACGGTTCCAATCGAACGAGAATTCCCGATTTATCGCCTTGACGCGTGCTCAGCTTCAAAATCCAAATCACAATTCGCCAAGTATTAATATCGTCGGCGATCCATGGCCCGTCAGAGCCGCGATCGATTCCACATGGTCAATGTCTCTGGAGAAGGTGCGCGCATTTCTTCAGGCAGGCGCCGACTCTCATGGCGCGCTGGAGAGCGCTGCCAGGTGGAGAGGATTGGACATGATACGAATGTTGTTTAACGATGGCATGGTCGATATCGACGGATCCTATGGCCGCGCCACGACACCGCTAGTGGAAGCGATCCGAACCGGACGTGGACGTGCGAGGGCCAATGTGAGTCGCATCCAGGTCGCCACGTTGCTGCTGGAGCTTGGCGCCGATATCAACGCAAGTGGTACCAATGGAAAGACGCCCATTGTCGCTGCGGCGCTCATGAGAGGCGAGGAGATGCTCACGTTCTTGCTGGCACAAGGAGCGGATCCCAACATTGGGACCTGGTATGGTCTCTCTGCAGTGTCCATTTTATGCCGCAGACGCATCCAACCACTCCATTGCGGCTATATCAAACTGCTTCTGGAGCATGGCGCAAACCCCAACTGCACCGACTGGCGTGGTGACACGGTTCTCCATCGGCTCGGAAGAAAAGGCTACCACGAGATGAAGTTTGAAGTCATCAAGCTGCTGCTCCAGTTTGGTGGCGACATGCACTTGCGCAACGAAAAGGGCAAGACGCCACTGGACTTGTTGAAAGCATGCGCGCCAGCAAGAGTGGCCGAACTTCAACAGATGAACCTACTGGTGCTGTAGACTACCGGTTCGGAGACCATAGAGAGTTTTTACGAGCACAAAAGGAAACAACAAAAAAGCGTATTTCCTTCTTTTTTTTAAAGTACAGTACTTACTGGGCACTCAGGTCTTCTTACACGCGTCCACACACAGCACTTCGTCCACTCTTAACCTGTTTTTCACGGCGCTTGCATCGGAGATGGTCGCCGCGTTGCCTGCTGCTTCTGCTGATTCTGCTGCTGCTGCTGCAGGTGTGTCGTTTGGTGGTGCTTCTGCTGATTCTGATTTTGCTGATTCTGCTGCGTGGCGGCCGCGTCCAGCATGGTCTTGGCGTTGTATTTGGCCAGCATGTACGTTTCTTCCGCGGCGACCCGCATCTTGTTCATGCGCAGCCACATCTCCAGTTGATCGGCCTGTTGGTTGTAGAACTGATGGTACTGCTGGCGCTGCTGCTGCTGCTGTTGCTGCTGCTGGTGTTGGTGCTGTTGGTGGGCGCTGCTGCTCATAGTTTCGTCGTTGGCTTCTTCCAGCACGGCGGTCGTGATGGTCGCCGCCGAAGAGCGTCGAGTCGAGCCATCGAGATCGTACCAGGCCATCTCGGCGTCCATGCTGTCCAGAGATCCAAACGACGACGTGGACGCGCTGGACGGGTACGCGCCGCCAAGGGAATGGTCCCGGTAAAAATATTCATTGAACGAGTAGTTGGACGAGGACGAGATCGACAGATTCGACGAGAAGGACGACCCTTCATACGCAGCATTCTGGGTTTGCCACAGATTGCTGCCTTGGCTGTGGGTCTGTGGCAGCAGCCGCACATGCTCACTGAGCGCAACCACGCTCGCTGGGAGCGACGCCGAGACCGTCGCGCAGGCCTTGCACACTTTCGTATTCACACGCACGATCTTGCCGCTGGACCTCACATGGGTGAGTTTGCGCTTGTCCACACAGCGCGCACACACTTTGATGGCGCACACGTCACAGGCCACGGGCGACCGCAGGCTTCTTCCGCCCAGGCTGCGCGTACACACCGGACACGCGCTGCCATCGCTGCTGGTTCGCCGTCGTCGTCTGCCAGCCTCAGCATCCAGTGCCTGCCTTCTCATGGCGTACTGGTTCCGTACCATCCACGCGAGTTTCTTATGTTGCCCACAAGTCATAAACCGGTGGGACGCCATCAACGTCACACAGGCGATGAAGGTCGCGACGCCGTCGGGCATAGTGCCCCCCGGGGTGACAAAGCCGCGCATGTACATCTCCACACAGCCGGCGCCTTGGTTGTCGGCGTCGGTGATATCGCGAAACACAAAGCAAGACGGCATGCCGCAACGCACCGCGCCCAAGTGTTCCAGGCTTCCACAGCCAGGCACTTCGACTGGGTGGAGCAAGAAGTAGCCTATTTTCTCGCCATTCGCGAGCGTCTTGTAGCCGCTGGCCTCAATGTACACCATATCGCGCGGCGAGACACAAATCTTGTGGATCAGCTGCACGACCAAGGACCACCGCACCAGAAGAGACTGCAGTGGCTGCGCTTCGGTCGGTGTGACCACACTGGCGAGCACACGCGTGTCCACGACGTAGTCTTTGATGTACGTGGACCGCACGTCGCTGTCCATCTTCGTGGGCGCGAGCGTGCCATAGAGAAGCTCTTCCACCGTGCCAGGGATCGAGCCAACACCGATCACTTTTGGGATGCGCCAGTATGTTGTATATGGGGGCAACTGCGCGCCGCCAGGAGCCAGCGAGACTTGTGGCGTGCAGCCGCCCAGCTCTCCTTTGCCGTGGCGCTTGTAGATCGTCACGTTCTCCCGTGCCATGGCTTGCTTCCACTTGGTCTTGTCGATATGGCGGTTGTGGGTGTACACAAACGCGTCGTACTCGGCCAAAGTCTCTTCGACCACGGCGTTTGTGAGCCATTGGAGCTGCTGCTTTTGGTCAAAGGACAGCTCCACCGGTGGGAACGGCTCGTGCTCCAGTGGGGTCTTCATCACTACCGGTGTATGCTGTTGTTTTTGATGGATCAACGCACAATGGAGCCGCGATGCTGAACGCGGAACGCGGAATGGCGAATGGGCCCACGTCAAAAGGATGAAGGAGCGGCGCAACCCGTGGTTCAGTGACGGGTCCGCGTTTGCCGTGTCCGCTGCCTGCCAGCTGGGCAAGTGTACAGTACCTCAAGCCGACACATCTGTTGCACGGTGGACTGAACCCGGAGTTACATCAGATAACGGAGACCAACACTGGCAACCCCACCCAAAGTCAAAAAACTCAACCAAAAAAAAAAAGAAAAAAAAAATGAGACCATCTGGTCATGACACAACTCCAGTGGAACTGTCATACTACCTTATCTCAGTACGTTTTATTTATTTCTTATTTCTTGTTTTTGGTTGAGTTTTCGAGTCAAACAAAATGAGAATCCAATTTTGAATTCCATTGGCTACTGGTATAATAGAAACCCACCCTAAATCTAAAACTCAAACCAAAAAAAAAAAAAAAAAAACAAAT
>JAADWJ010000806.1:0-11825 GCA_023336165.1 Pythium monospermum | reverse complement strand
GGTCGGCTTGGTGTTGGAGGAGGGAGGGCAGAGGGCGGGCAATTTTCATATCTAGGCATTCTGTCGCTCATGGGTGGATACGTACAACTCAACACACACCACACATGAACGACAGATGGAGGGAAGGAGACGCAGGCGGGTGACGCGAAGAGAAAGCCGCTTGGAAGTGCTCTTGAGGGTCGAAAGAATCGCTTGGGACTTGAGATGGACATCGTGGATACAACGTCGTCATCCTTGCAGCGTGAACACATTCACACATCATTCACCGTCGTCACGGTGTCTGAATGGTGCTGGGCATCGTGCTGGGCATCTCGCCCATCGCTGCAGTCGCCAGTGATCAGTTTGACAACTCGATCGCCAGCTTCGAAATATATCCAAAAATTCGAAATTCTTTGCCCTCTTGATCTTGCTTCCAAAAAAGCGGCCGTTTCTTCTTGTCCACGTTCACCGGCAGGTCTTGATGCGACGCGACGAGTTCTCCACCGACTCGTGAGATCGCTTCTTAGAAGAAGATGCCACACTACTTGCCAGCATCATTGCACTCTTTTCGGTTGCGATCGCATCGTCATGGTGGTAAAAATCGTGGTCGATCGGCGATCGTCCTTGGCTGCCTCCACACTCTGGCGAGGTCACACAAAGCGGCGACGCGGCCAGCGTCTTGCTGCTCGAAGACGAAAACCGCGACATCTCACCCGCGGCTGCGACCGACGACGCACTGTCCATCAGTGCAGCCGGGTGGTTGGGACTCTCGGCGCTTCGCAACGGATGGAACAAATACACCAGCTTCGCTAAACTACTGGGCAGCACTTGCGTGTCAATGTACGGTTCCGTGTACGCCGCCAGAAGATACGTTGCCGCATCTATAAGAACAAAAAGAAGGAGAGATATAGGGTTTAATACTGCCTTCACACCATCCTCATGCTGCCGCCATTGACAGCCAACGGCGAGATGCGTTGTGTTTACCTTGCAAGGTATGAACTGGCGTCGACAACACGTCCCACCATGGCGCGCCTTCCACCGTGGACAGCTCTTCCGGCACATTGTTCTCGTACAAGCCCGCCA
This sequence comes from Pythium monospermum, assembly GCA_023336165.1. Lineage (NCBI taxonomy): Eukaryota > Oomycota > Peronosporomycetes > Pythiales > Pythiaceae > Pythium > Pythium monospermum. Next base: position 10,763 of record JAADWJ010000806.1, on the reverse strand, counting down.
GATACACTGCCGCCGCTGCCAATTCCGATGGCTCGGCGCGCAAGCACGCGCTCGTGTACATGCTATCATTCAGGAAACTCCACGCGACCTGTTTCAGCTTGCCACACTGGCGTTTGGCGACTTGGTCCGGCAGGCTTTGCAACTTGACCAGCTTGTCGACTTTTTCATTGATGAATTTGTACGGATGCGTGATCGTGAGATCGTACGCCATGGTGTGCAAGATCACGCCTTCCATAGAAATGATCTTGCTGGCGATCACTTGCGGGTCATGCTTTTGGATCGCAAACACTTGGTCTTTTTCCACAATACTCCGTACGGCAATGTATTCTTTGGCAATGTACCCAATTTTTTTTGGTGCTTCTTCCACTTTGGAGCCAAGAAGCACACACGCAACAGCGACCAAGTACTTGTCGTACCGCACAAATGACTGGCGCATGTAAAACCGATGCAAATAATATTGCGCGCTCACGATCGCCAGCTTGGGCAAATCCAGTGGCTTTGACAGCTTTTCAATGAAATCACAGCCTTTGCGTCGCAGAATGAGCTCGTCTTTGTGCTTCATGCCATCGCGTTGCGACGGCGTCGCGCGAAGTTCAGCATCTGAGAAAATCCAATCATTGGTGAGCGTCGCCATTTTTGTTGTTGGTGTTTTTGGTTTTGTTGGTTGTTGGTTTTTTTTTTGGTTTGGGGGTTTTGTTGGTTGTTGGTTTTTTCTTTTCTTTTTTTTCGATTTGGGACAGGCGAGAGAGTTTGAAAGTTGTTGTCGTGTAAGGAGACAGCGATCAAACTCGGATATGGGACTGTAAATGGACAACAAACATAGCGGCACATATTGTTAGGCTTGAATGCGCGTTTAAAATTGGGAAGTGAGGATCGACAGACTTACCGATTTAGCAGATTTGTTGTGATTGTTCAAACCACATACAATGAGGGAGGGTGGTTGCTGAACAATGCGGGTTCAATGCGACGACTGCGTTGAGGAACACGGCCGAAGAAAAAACGCGCTTGTTTGCTTTTGTTGACGAGGAGCGATCACGCGGCACCCGAGAACAGAGTAGGCGGAGGAGAGGATGGAGATGATGCGATTCAATCGACTCGATTCGTTGGCTGCAATCCAAGTCTTCCTTTCACGTGAACGCGAGGGAGAGATGAGGATGGAGATTGATAGCGACCGAGATGGAGAGAGAGGAAGCGAACCGACGATATGACCCGACACAGCAAACAGCAGATACGGGAGACGAGCGTCTTCTCTATTCCTTGACCACCACCACGATACCACACCCACGGAGATAGAGATCACGACGCTTCCACGACGATATGTATCGAGAACCACGCGCGCGCTTCTTTCCTTTCCGGGTTTCCTTTGGAGGTTTGCTGGGCTTCCAGAAGGACCGAAAAGAGGGGGGAGAAGAGAGAATCGTGGTCGCACGGCCCCCTGTCCGTTCGTTCTTTTCTGGTTTTTCTATAAAAACCCACCCGTTTGAATTGCACTTGAATTGCACTTGAATTGACAATGAATTGCAAATCGAAACGGATGGTCCCAATTGGGTGCATCTTGACTTGATCAAAGTATGCCGCGTGGCAGCCCGGGCGAGGCGACGTTTGTTTTTTCCACCACGCTGCGTTAGGCTGAGTTGAGAAGCTTGGTCGACTCATCCCTCCTTGACCTGGGCGTTCCAAAATGGGAGAGGGGGATGGGCGAGTCGTTCCATTGTTGGACTCCGGATGTTTCTGGACCTGAAGAAGCTGGGCGGTGAAGAAACTGGACCTTGTGGACCTTGGTCAACAACGCTGGTCAATATTGAACATCGTGCACATTGGTCATCATGAAGAACATGGGTCTCCATAGTGTCGACACCAAGGTTGACGACTGTGGGTGCCGATATGCTGCCATGCTGAATTCGCGTAGTAGTGGATCGAAATGACGCACCAGAAGATAGCGTGCCCTGAGAGCTACACAGACAATGTTAAAACGTCGTATATTCGACCAAACCTGCACAAAGAGGCACCAAACTTACCGTTGTTCACTCTTCTTGTCTGGCAACCGCACACTTGAACCGCATTTGTCACTCGAATTCGTCGATAGCAAAAGACTTGAATGGTACCACCAGGTCGCCGACGAATCGGACCTCACGTGGTTGTTGTCGGCGTCGCGATTTCAATTGTGAGCACAGTGCGCCGACAGCGCGAGTGCTGCAATTGGGGACGTCCCATTTTCACAGTGTGGCGCAGGACAAGGCTCAGTGCACTGACCGACAAAAGTCAGTGAGGTTTTTTTAGTTTCAGCGAACTGCAAACAATAATTCAGGGCCCTTCCAGCAACATTCAGACAACATCCACAGCATCAAACTTCAACCATTTTACATTCGTTCCACAGCTTCGAGGCCGACCAATGCTAAGCCGCGCTTGAGCACGGCATGGGTCGCGGCACAAAGCAGCAGTCGCGAATCCTGTTGGCTGTCTCCTAACACGCGGCAGTTTTCGTAAAACCCATGGAAATGGCCCACGACACGGAACAAATAGTCGCACAAATAGTGCGGCTGCAAATGGGTCACAGAAGCAGCGACTTCGTCTTCAAATTGCGCGAGCAGCAGCGCCAGCGCGCGCTCCGACGGCTGCCACTGGGTGGACGCATCCATGAGCAGGCCACGCGCGTCGTCGGCACCACCGTGCTGCATCAGGAGCACGTCTTCCCATTTCTCCACGCTTTTCAAGCCTGGATGCTGGTCGCGTGCACGTCTCAAAATGCCATGCAACCGTGCCGAGGCGTACAGCAAGTAGACACCCGTGTTGCCTTTCATATTGAGCACATTGTCGAAAAGAAACTTGTAGTTGCGCTCGCGTTGCTGCGCCAAGTCAAAATACCGCACCGCCGCATCGCCAATGCGCTGATTCAGTGCATTTGCATCGGCATCTGCATCGGCATCTGGCTGGCCACTCGCTGTCAGCAGCACGGACCGCCGTTGGCACTCTTTACCTGCTTCATTGAGTAAATCATCCAGGTAATCAAACGCGCCATTGCGCGAACTCAACTTGGTGCCGTCTTTGCCCAACACCAGCCCAAACCATGCATGGGTGAGTCGCACAGCGTCTTTATCGCCGTCACGCTGCAGCCAACCGGCGCGCTTGGCAGCCTCAAACAAGTGCTGGAAATGGAGCTGTTGGCTTTGGTCAGTGACGTAAATGATCTCATCGTATGCATTCGCATCGACGCCAGGGAAGCCGAAAATGCGGGAGTGTAAACACGCCAAGTCCACGGTCGCGTACAAAAAACCGCCGTCCTCTTTCTGGATCAACATGGGCGGTTTGTCGGGCCCATCCAGGAAAATACAAAGCGCACCACGCGATCGAACAGCGAGCCCACTTGTCGTGAGCTTGTGGAGCAAGTCGGGGATCAGTGGCAAGTAGCTGGACTCGCCGCGCTCCTGTACGTTCACACGTAAGCGGCCAAAGATGGTCGCGTACGCGCTCTGGCTCACTTCACAGGCGCGCTTCCACGTGCTGAGCAGACGCTTGCTTTCATCTCCATCATCATCAAGAGATCCCATCTTCTGCAGTTGGATCACGACATTGTTCACTTTGGCCTTGAAATCTGGATCATTCGCGGCGATTTTTTTTTTGCCCGACTCGTAAAACTGGCCAAGCTGGGCATCCGTGAGTGACGGCAAGTGGACGTTGTTATCGATGAGTTCCACGAGCAAAGTCGCAAACGCCGAGCCGACATCACCGGTGTGGCTGACCCGGGAGACGCGGTGGCCACGGAACTCGAGCAAGTTACTGATGGTATCGCCGATCACACTGGACCGCAAATGGCCGACATGCAATTTTTTGCCGTAATTCGGTGCACAGAAATCCACAAGAATCGATTTGCTTTCGCCAGCTGTGAATGGCGATGGCGTGACGCCCACTGTGGCCATGTCGATGACTTGGTTGGCGAGCCATTTGTCCTGGACCACAAAATTCACAAAGCCACCTTTCGATACAAAAGCCCTGTCCACGATTTTCAAAGAGGCTTCTTCTTCTTGCAGACACTTGATGGTGTCTTGTGCGAAAGTATCCGGTGAGATGCGCAGCCGATTGCCCAGCATCAGTGCGATGCTGCTCTGGTAATCTGCGTTTGCCTGCATCGAACGGCGTACACCGAGGAATGGCGGAAGCTTGAGTGCCGGCAGTTCTAGCACCGACGGGTGCGCGCGCTGTAACGCTCCATGGAGCACGCGTTGCAAGTGCCACGAGCAAGACAGCGCTGCGCGCGCCGCTGGCACACCGCCAATGCTTTGTGGCATATTTGTTGGTCTCGCTTCCACAGCTTTCTTGTCACTCAATATCATGTCGCACGAATGTTGCACGAGAGAATGTTGCCTGTGTGTTGCTCTTATGCATCTTCGCGCAACATTATCCAACCAGATTTCCATCCATGCCAGTTGACAGGAGACCTGCAACAAAAGCCAAAAAAGGGGGAAAGATTGGGAGTTCCATGGCAGCGACGGCGTGTCCTGTGTGCCTGGAGCGGTTCCAAGAGCCCGTGGCGTTCGCGCTCCATGTCGCCAACTGTACCGCGTCGCTTCCTACGACTGGCGCGGCGGCGTCTTCTTCTTCTTCATCCGTCTCGTCCTTGGCAAGTTGTCCGATGTGCCACATGGTGTACACGTCGGCGATGGCGGCCCATGAAATCGCGTTCCACGAAGAAGAATGCGAGGCTGTGAACGAATGGGTCGACCCCGCAGAGCTTCTTCGCGTGGCGACGGCGACGTCGACAGGTTCTTCAAACGGCCGTGGCGGTGGCGGCAGTGGAGGTAGTGGAGGTGGCGCAAGCGGCGCCAAGCGACCACGCGACAGCCTGGACGGTAGCTCCTCAGTCGCCGGTGCGTCTTCTTCTTCCTCCATGGCGACATCGGCAAACACGGGACCGCCAGTCACGCTTTTCCCATCGCATTGTGCCGTTTGCGATGGCGGTGGGCGCACGCTGTTGCATTGCGCCGGCAAATGCGCGCGGTCGTTCCATCCGCTTTGCATCGAAGAGATCAATGCAAAAGATGTTTCCGCGACACGCACCACCACGAGTGCGGCAGCAGCGGCATCGTCTTCCTCGTCCTCCTCTCTTCTCTCTGCTGGCGGTGCGACTTCGTTTGTGAGTGCGATCACACGCGACAAGAAAGCGCAGAAGCAATGGGTCTGTGGTGAATGTACCCGTGGACTCCACACGTGCCAATTGTGTGGCTTTCTCGGCCACGAAGCAAATGAACTGGTGCTTTGTTCTCTTCCAGAGTGTGGGTTTGCGTTCCATTCAGCGTGTCTGCGCAAGCAAGCGGGCCAGAGCATGCCAAAAGGCCCACTGGTGTGTCCACGGCATACGTGTACGTCATGCCACAACCTGGAGACCGACATGACCAAGTGCATCAGCTGTACAAAGTGCTGCACCGCACAGCATATCCGCTGCCGCGACGCAGTGACAACAACAGCCACAGCGACAGCAGGCACCGAGTCCTCGTCTTCGTCCATCCGTACACGAGGCGACGCCTCGGACCCGAACTTTTACGTCTGTGACGCCCACAAAGAGCCACAGCAGCTACAGCAGTCGGCCCCAGCTACTCGCGCCCTGTCAGAACGCAAGGCGGCCCAGTTTGCGGCACTCAAGATGAATTTGCGTCCAGGGGATGTGGTGTTGATCCTCGAGTATGGCAATTCGTTGCTTCCACCAAGTGTCAAATGCAACCAGCAGCTGCAACCGCCAGGCACGGAGACTGCTAGCGCGATCAACCACTGGGGCGTCGTGCAGCGTGTGGAAAACCTCAATCACGGTGCTGCGGCTTCCTGGTGGACGCAGCTGCTGACCGTGACTTTGTTTGTGGACAACAGTACCATTGATCTGTTCAATCGGTACGTTTTGCCCATGAGTGCGATGCGCTTGTACACGACGCCAAGTGAAATGATCCGTGATGCGATCAAATGGCACGCGATGAGCGAAGTGAATGTGCGGTTCGTGGAAGAGCAAGAGCGACAGGCTTCGGCTTCGTCTGCTCTGTCTGCTGCAGCGGCAGCTGCAGTGGCAGCCATTGTATCGAAGCGTGGCGTGATCGTCCAGGCAGCGATCAGCGCGTTTCAAGGACGGAGTGACCATGTGGGCTTGCCAGTGGCTGCAAGACTGCGGGAGGCCGAGACCGGATTCACGGCCTGGCAGGCGTTTACTGGTGGTGGTGGCACGTATGTGGATAGTGGTGCGCCAGTGTACGTGGCGTTGGATACGCGTGGCCGTAGCAAGTGGATCGGTGGTGTGGAAGAAGCAAGTGGCGCGGAGCGGACCGAGCGAGTGGCTCCACTTGGGAAGCCTGGAGGAGGAGGAGGAGGAGAGCAAGAGGATGTGGAGATGGAGCAAGTGGAAGAGGAAGCCGAGTGGCAGCCAGCAGGAGGAGGAGGAGGAGCCACACGTGGAGCTGCTGGTGGTGGGAGTAGTCGCCAGTCACAGACCGCAGTGGACGCATGCGTTGCCGAGACGATGATGGATATCCTGGTGGCTTTGGAAATGGAACGCGCTGAGTCTTTGAAGCCCAAGTCTTCTCTGTCTCTCCCAGCAGCAGCAGCAGCAGCCTCGCCATCGGTTGTGACAGTGACGAGCAGCAGTGCCAGCTTGAAGGACATGGTGAGCCAAATGAAAGATGACAGCGACAGCAGCAGCAATGTGCAAGACGAAGAAATGGAAATCGATATTGAAGAAGAAGAAGATGCCGAACCATCCAGCAGTCGGTTGTCCGTCGATGAGCTGTTAAACCCCATGAGCCAAGACGCGACGCTTCCATCGACCATGATGGACATCATGGAACCGCAAGAGGAGCCAGAAGAGGAGCCAGAGGAGCCAGAGGAGGAAAACCCTGTGGAAAATGATGACGACGAGCCCACCAACTTTTCCAAGAAACGACCGCTGGACAAAGCAGTGGATATCGTGGATCTGCTGGATGGTGGCGACCACGAGGACACCTCAAAACGCCGTCGTCTCTCTAAGAAACCCACGCTCTACCAGCCGCACTCGTACCAGCAAAGCCTGCAACAAAAGCACCAAAAAGCGACCGAGATTTCGTTTACGTATTTGCCGTCGGTGCCCCTCAAGCCTCCGCGTAGCTCCTCCTCCTCCTCTTCGTCCTCCTCGGTCTTTACACGTGGGCTACTTCCTCTGTCCTCCTTGGTGGCTCCTCCGTTGAAACGCAAAGAGAAACTGTTTGCTGAATTGCCCAATGTGATGATCCAAGAACTGGAACTGCAAGTCGACGCGTTCTTTGGCTCGGAAGAAAACGAGCAGCTTCTCTATCCAAGTACCAGTGGTACTACCAAGCGCTCTGGGTCCTCCGCTGCCGCCAAACCAATCATTTCTCGTCCAGCGTTTTACCGTCCAAGCCCATTCTTGTACCAAGGCAGTAGCAGCACAACCAGTCGAATGACCAGTGGGGGACGCCGCGCCGTGGATGCGATCAGCCGTGTGTTGCTGTGCCAAGACAAACGCTCGTTCAAGTGCTTTTTCCTGTGGGACCACGCAACAGCTACTACAAGCCAACCGCGCAAGCACTGCAAGTATGTCAAGACCACCCAGAAAATGGGCTGTGTCACGGTGGATTTGATGGATATTGGCAGCTTTGCGGCGCTGGAAAGCGTCGTGCGCGGCCGCATCGCCAGTGTGCTGCAAATGGCGCCAAAGCGTGGCAGTGGAGCTGCTGCTTCTGGTGGTGGTGGGCGAGGAGGAGAAAGAGGAGCAGCAGCCTGGCATTGGCAGTCGTCGGACGATGCCACAGAGGTGGTGGAGGAGGAGGAGCCTGTTCCATCATCATCCTCCTCCTCCTTTTTCCAAGCGGCGACAACCCACAAGATGCCCGAGATGAAGCTGTCGTACTGTCTAGTGGACGGGTCCGAGCATTTGCTGCTGGCTGGTGGTTTTAATGCTGGTATTAAATCCAGTGGTCGTGCGCATGGCTACGCCCACCAACAACAGCAACTGCAATCGTCAGAATGGCTCTGCTTTTGCGCAAATGTGTTGCATCTCACGGCCACGCTCAGCCACTAGCAAGCATCAGTTTTACAGTGCAGAGGAACAGAGCGCAGTACATATCTGTCAAAAATGAGTTTTTTTGCTCACATGTCGCAGGTTTTCGATTCATGTTCGGTTCTTAACGTTCGTTACAAACTCAATTCGGATACGTTACAAACGTATTTCCGATATCAATTGGGTTCCTATCGCATTTCTTTCTTGTCAACGAAACAACTGGCTTCACGCAATTCTTATTTGAAAAAAGAGATGGCTCTGCCGATGATGGCGACTGTGTCTCTCCTGGATGCGCCAAGGCGGCGCTACCACCACCACAATAGAAGCCTTCATCATCTTGTCGCCACCACCACTACTATGACCATGGCCCTGCTGCTGTTGCTGCTGTGTTTCGTGCCGCACAGCGCGCAGGCCATGAAGCAACACTGGCATTTCCACCACGAAGACCGACCGGAATTTCTCGTGGAGCGCTTTGGCTTTGCACCTCTTTCCACGATGGAAATACAAGTCAAAGACGTCTCTTTTTCGTACACAAGCGGCTCAGCAAACACGCCTTCCGCTAATGAGATCCAGGCCGGTTTGCTGGTCATCCACGAATCCAAACTATGGGACACCATCGCCGATCTGGAAAACCTCCATGACGACAATGGCGATGCGACTGCGCCTGCGCCTGCGCCTGCTGGCTGTTTACTAAGGCGTAACCACACGGCGCAACAGCGAGGGCTCTATATCGACCTCACTGACCAGCAAACGTGGTCGCTCTCGCAAACAGTCGGCGAAGAGCAGGACAATGACCAAGCAGCCAAGCCAATGCCTGGGTTTTACTATGTGTTCTTCTCACAATGCACCGACGGGCTTCAAGTTTCCTTTGAGGTACAGTAAACGCTGTTTTTCTATCTATATAAAACCGTTTTGAGGGGATTATAAGACTAATTTTTGTTTTACGTATTAGATGGATGCCAATTTTCAAAATCCCAACGGGAATTTCCTCAGTGCTGGTGATGCGGCTCTTCCATCGGTGTATTTATGGATGAGCGTGGCATTTTTGAGCGCCACAGTCGCCTGGGTTCGCTTTTTACGAAAAAATCTCCACCATGTACGTCTTTTATTTATTGTAAAATTCGATTTACGGTCACCTAAACATGATTTTTATGACTATTGAAAATTGACAATTGAAAACAGATCCACCATATCCACCATATGATGACAATGCTTGTTTTTGTGAAAACCATTTCTTTGTTTACGGAATCCATGCGTTTCCAGTACATGAAACAACATGGCGATACGCTCACTTCCTGGAATGTGGTGTTTTACGTGGTGATGTGTCTCAAAGGCATTTTTGTGTTTATGGTTTTGCTTTTAATTGGCACCGGGTGGTCACTTGTGCAACCGCATTTATCGAAAAAGGATAAATCGATTTTATCCATTGTTTTATTATTGCAAATTATCAGTAATATTGCCATGGTTTCCATGGAAGAAAGTGAAATTGGGTCGCGGAATTTTGTCACGTGGCGGGATTTGCTTCATTTTATGGATTTATTATGTTGTTGTGCCATTTTATTCCCCATTGTCGGGTCCATTAAAAAATTACGGGAATCTGCGTTTATCGATGGCAAAGCACATTTGAATTTGCAAAAATTGATCCAATTTCGATCTTTTTATTTGATCGTCGTGAGCTATTTGTACGTGACGCGGATTGCGCTTTTTTTAGTGGCCTCTGCGTTGCCGTATACGTGGACTTTTGTATCGGTTTGCATTGGCGAAGGCGCGTCGCTGGTGTTTTTTCTATTGATTGGGTACCGTTTTCGGCCCGTGGACCAAAATCCGTACTTGGAAGTGGCGACTTCGTCAAGTATTAATATTGATTCATTGGAGGAGTTTGGCTTTGACCAAGACGACGATGAAGACGAAGTCCACGGTGTGCCGATCCAGCGGAAAGACCACTTGCGGTTGAGTGTGAGACCGCCCAGTCCACGGAAAATCCAGCAGCCATCCAGTGCCATGGCGCCACCACGACAACAACAACAAAAGCAGCAGAAGCAGCGCGTGGCATTGTGAGGGAGTGTAGAAACAAAATAAAAAGAGAACAAAAGGATGCGGGGAGAAATAGAGAATAGAAATCGATTTTGTTTTTGTCTTTTTTTTATTATTTTAGACTCACTGGATGAGGAAACTCGTTCAGTTATCCAGTGGTCTTAAAAATATACAGTAGCTGTGCATTGTTGGGTTGGTCGAACTACAGGGACCTAACGATACGGTCGGTCACATGAATCAACTGGTGGGTAGTCTAAACATTTACTGGACTGACTGGTTTTATTTATTGTATTTACGTATGGCAGTCTAACTGCAAGTTGAACCATGGAGATAGGAGATTTTCAGTCAGTTTATCCTAAAAGTTTTTTTTTTTTTTCCCATTTCATGACGACAAAATCCAGCAGCCCAAATGGCTTGGAGCCACAGATGGTCTTGTTGCCGCTGCATGGGCTTGATGCCGTGGACGACACCTTCCCAGCTTGAAACCCCACGCTTCTCTTCAGCCACTTGTTTGGCGTTGGTGCTTCTGTGATCGAAGAGTATTCACAAGAATCGCAAGAACGCCCAGTTTCATCCTCCACGCTTCCGTTGGGCCATGGAACTCCGCAAGGCACCGAACCGATATACGGTAATAAATACGGTATACGGTAAAGTCGACGATCCAATACAGTACTCCTCCTCCTCCTCCTCCTCCTCCTCC
>JAADWJ010000805.1:0-11881 GCA_023336165.1 Pythium monospermum | reverse complement strand
GTACAAACACACTACGTGTGGGGCATCCAGTCACGCCATATACTATACAAGGGGTCAACTGGAGGCCATCGCATAAGCACACCCATGTATGAATACGCTACAATACCCGGTTTCTAGTCCAGGTGGCCATGTAAGCGCGCCATATGGAGTGGCGCCATGCCACTGTCTCTGGATATGCCATCCAACTGGCCACCATTCTCATTCACAGCAAAATACCCCAACAAAAGCTGCACGACCTCAAAATGGCCATTCGCACATGCCACGTACAATGGCGTGGCGCCATGCGGCACATACTCCAGCTGCAGTTCCACACGTCTCACGGCCGTCGCGGCGGAGCATCGGCGGTCATATCAGTTTTTTCGGGTTCGAGGACGGGAGTTCGTCAAGATACAACCATAAAACGCGGAAAACGGATCGTAAAAAAATATCATTTAATCGGGCAATAGTTCGAATTATTTTAATCGCTCTCTGTGGCGATCACACTCACATCAAGCAGTTTTTACTCCATTGACTCGGACATACTGAGTGGGGTATACGCACCACTTGGGTCGCGGCTACCACGTTGTTTCTTGATGAACGCGACCACAAAAACGACACTCGCAAATACGCCAGCACAGAAAAACGGCACGACCACCAGCCACACCAGTGGGTGGACACAGCCGTCATGAGACTCGTGGGGACGGCGGTCGCCACTCCAGTAGCCCAACGCGCCGCTAACCCCCGCGTGGGCTCCACCTCCACCACTGTTGTTGTTGATCACATACACCGTCACCCCGTGACCGCCTCGCACGGCATCCGAGCTGTCATCCTCATCCTGATCTTGAGGATGGCGTATATTATGGGTGTGGCGGCGGCGGCCATGCGCGGGCGTCTCGTTCGCTCCGCTGGCTTGCGGCGACGTGGACGGCTGCCACGATTGCGTGGCTTCTGGAGTGGCCGCTGGAGTGGAGGACGGCTGCCGCGATGGAGTGGCCGCTAGAGTGGAGGACGAGACGCTCCGCTTTGGCACGAACTCGTCGATCATGGTTTCCAGACACAGCGTGGTGTTGGGCACCATCGAATTGGTGTGGCTAGCCAAGCAAATGTGGCCATCGCGCAACGCCTCGGTCACTTCTCTTGTGGCGCTCACTTTGTCAATGGGGAGACCAGCCACGACTTGCCAAAGCGCGGATTCTTTCTCGCAAAACTTGTACAGTTCCTGGCGACAAACGGCTGCGACGGGTGCAACGGCATTGCGGATGGTCACGTCCGTGGCGGAGCTCACAAGGCGTACAAGACGTCCCGGTTCGATCAGAAACCGACGATTTGGACGGGACGATGACGATGACGATGACGATGACGATGACGATGACGATGACGATGACCCTGAGGCTGGTGGCTCTTGGGTGTCGTCGTGTTGCTGCATTGTGCGTGTGAAGGAGATTGTGTGAGAATGGGAAGTTACCCACCTGGCCTGGCCTGAGCCTTCTCACGCACGCCTTCTCACGCCGGCAAGTTCAAATTTAGCAGAAACCAACAAGCACCTGGCTCGCCGATAACGGCACCAGCACCAAGAATGGGGGGGAGGGGAGGGGAGGGGGGTTACAACTGCTCTCTTCGGCTAAATTCGAAAGTGCGATGTGATCTTTTTGCTTATTCGAAAGGTCACGTCGCATTTTCGGATGAAAATATTTTCTGTTCTGGAAAAAACATTTTTTGTTCTCTACAATATATTAATTATTCTCGTCCACCTCGGCTCTGCAGCAGCGCACACACTCCGTCATGGCGTTGCAAACGTGCCATGGTCATGGCGGTGGCGCCTTTCGGTCCCGTGGCATTGAGAATGCCTGGATTTGCATCGATCAGCATTTCCACGATGCGTAAATGGCCAAAATGCGCGGCGACATGCAGTGGCGTCATTTCATTTTTGCGTCGTGCCGTGGTCCGTGCGCCATGTGCCACGAGCGTCTGGACGACGTCGTCGTGGCCATGCTGGCACGCGCCATGGAGTGGCGTGGAACCACTCGTGGTCGTCGCGGTCTCGGTGTTGGCGTGCCATCGTGCCAGCAGATACGTGGCAATCTCGCCATGGCCGGCGCGGCATGCCACGCCCAGTGGCGTCTCGCCATTCGACGCGCTCGCCGACTCGGTCGTGGCGCCAGCTTCACACAAGGCACGGACGATGCCCAAGTGGCCATGTAAGCACGCCATATGGAGTGGCGCCATGCCACTGTCTCTGGATATGCCATCCAACTGGCCACCATTCTCATTCACAGCAAAATACCCCAACAAAAGCTGCACGACCTCAAAATGGCCATTCGCACCTGCCACGTACAATGGCGTGGCGCCATCCGACCGTGCCGTATCCAAGCTGGCATGGCATTGCGTGTACAGAAAACGAACCACACGCGCATGGCCATTCTGAGCAGCAGCAAACAGCCCCGTCGACTGGTCCCGTGCCATCGCCGTCTCGTAAACCACGCCACACGTTTGAGTGAGAAACTCGACCACGTCCAGATGCCCCTGTGCACAGGCCATATACAATGGCGTGGCGCCATCGCCGTCTCGTGCCACAGTGAGCATCGCGCCACGCTGCCATAGCCTCTGAAGTATCTCCACGTACCCGTTTTGGGCTGCAACCAAGGCAGGCGTGGACTTGTCTTGCGTCCCCAAATGGACATTTGCGCCATGGCTCATGCCATCCAGTAATAAGAACTGCGCAATCTCAAGCCGTTCATGTTTGATGGCAAGAAACAATGGCGTGGCGCCATCGTGTCTTTGTGCATTCACTTGGACTTGAACGACTTTATTGCACAAAAACTGGACACACTCCAAATGGCCCTCTAGCGCCGCGATCATCAATGGCGTGGATCCGTCCAGTGCGCGTGGCTCTGGATCGGCGCCAGCGCCAAGCAGCAAATCCAGAACGTGCGAGTGGTCATACTGGCACGCATAGTACAGTGGCGTCGCCATGGCATCGGCGGTCGTGGCATGGACATTCCCACCGTACGACAGCAACATCTTCATACTGGCGAGCTGGCCATTCTGTGTGGCAGCGTGGAGAGGGGTCGCGCCATCGCTGGCGCGTGGCACGTTGACCATGGCATGCGCGCCACGCTGCTGGAGAAGCAACGCTAAGATCTTGTCGTGGCCTCCTTGAGCAGCCAAAAACACGGTGGACGCACCGCCACGACTCGTGGGCGGATGGCACGTCGTGGCGTCCACGCCATAGCGACACAGCAATGCCACGACGTCGTAGTTGCCATGCTCACACGCTGCCAGCAGCGCCGTGGCGCGAGCACCAGCAGACCCAGGAGACCCCTGTCTCGCCGGCGCCATCAGTAACAACTGGTGGACGACGTGGCAGTGGCCATTCTGAGCAGCTGCCGCCAGTGGCGACCGGCCGTCCACTGTCGTGGCATCCACATTGGCTCCCCGTTCCAAAAGCCGCTGGACGATCTCGGCGTAGCCTCCTTGGGCAGCAACAAATAGCGGCGTTGAGCGGTCCTCCCCCTCTGCGATGGCGTCGATTTCGATGGAATCACACTGCTTCAGCAAATACTGGACGATGGAATCCTGTCCGTACTTGGCAGCGACATACAAAAGCGTCCAGCCACGCAACTCCGTCGGCATCTCCCAGTCTTGCTGCTGTGGTTGCTGCGTGTCAAATGTGCGCGTCTGCAAATGGACGAACGCGTCCAGTTTCCCATGTTGCGCGGCCGTGTGGAGCGGCGTAAAGCTCAGTCCGTCCTCCGTCGTGGCGCGCAAGTCGGCGCCATGTGCGACCAACAAGTCGATGAGCTTGGCAATGGCATGTCCATTGACGGTTGCGGCCGCTGCGAGATGGAGACACGTCCTGCCATGCGTGGCACGCACCGAGACGTCGGCGCCATGGCGAAGCAACGCCCACACGATCTCTGGATCCCCTTGCTGGACAGCCACGTGGAGTGCGCTGTACTGGTCCTGGCCATGGTCGTCCTGGTCGCTGACTGTATTCACTTGGGCCTTGTTGCACAATAGCCAGTCCACCATGGCCCCATGACCACCGGCCACCGCCAGCATCAGTGGCGTCCACCGCCTTCCATCCTCGGTGCGTGCCTCCACATGCGCTTTGCCGTCGCCCAGTAGTTTCGATACGATCTCTGTGTGACCGTTTTGCACTGCAAAATGAAGCGACGTGAAGCCCGACACGGTCCGCGCATCCACTAATGCGCCTCGTTGGAGTAAGAGGTCGACAACAGCTGCGTGGCCCTGTTGCGCGGCTAAATGGAGCGCGGTTTTGCCGTTGGAGGCCAACTTGGTGTACACATTGGCTCCTTTTTCCAGTAACACGCGAACGACTTGGTCGTGGCCATAGAAACACGCCACATGGAGCGCCGTGCGGTTGTTCGTGGGCTCTTGACGGTCATCGACGGCGCCTTGTGGCTCAGTGAGAAGAAGCAACTCGACGACTTGCGCATGGCCGCGTCGTGCGGCAGCCATCAACGGCGTCATGGTGGACCCATGACTTGATTTGTGTGGCTGTTGCCTCGCCGCCGTCGCTAGTAGCACTTGTAGCACACCGAGGTGGCCATACAGCGCTGCGAGATACACTGCGCTGCGTCCACATGCGTCCAGTGCACACACGTCGGCGCGTGCGTCCAGCAAAACTTGGACGACACCCAAATTTGCAAACGCTGCAGCGACCATGAGCGGCGTGCTGCCGTCTTGGTTGCGCGCATCCACGGGAGCACCACGGGAGAGAAGGTACTGTACGATATCCACGCGGCCGCTGAGCGCTGCAGCGGACAACGGCGTCGTGGTGGTCGTTGTTGCTGTATTGTTGCTGTAGCTGCTGTTGTAGTTGGGCTGTGCGACAGCCGCGCCGTATTCGACCAAGAACGCGACGAGTTCCTGGTGGCCAAACCGACTGGCGAGCATCAGCGGCGTCACGCCGCCTTGATGGGTTGCTGCGTCCACAAGCGCACCGCCTGTCTGCACGAGAAGCACAGCGATCGCGAGATTTCCTGTCGCGGCGGCGACGTGGAGCGCTGTGTGGCCAGAGATCAAGTCGTATTCATGGACGCAATGGGGAGCGGATTGGACGAGTTGAACCACACGGTCTTCGTGGCCAAGAGCGATGGCGCCGTGGAGAAGGAACCGCTCTTCATCGCTGTACTCGTCGCCAGCACGGACACTCAGTGCGTTCGGCAGAGTCACCGTGAGAAACGTCAGCGCATCGTCGTCGTCGTCGTTGCCGTCATTGTCGAGGTGGCGCATATTTGTGTGATGTGAATGCTGGTGGGTTTCTCTTACCGGTAGAAAAACCGGTATTTACCGGTTTTCTGAAGAATTTTTCCACCCACCCATCAATCGTCAAAGTACGGTGGGATCGGGAGTTGGTTTCCAAGGTTGACCGAGTGATCAGAAATATAGTTCCCGCGATGTGGTCCACGTCAAATTGCATTCACCCAATCACCCAGACAGTCGGTGGCATTTTGGATTTTTCCTCTTGCCGTGTCAAATCATTTTCGGCACGATCTAAAAAACGAAATGTACTTGACTGATTTTTTTCGAACAGCTGACCCCACTGTGAGAACCATTGCTGGACCTTGGACCTGGTCCAGTGGCCCAAATTCCTCCCTCGACTATTTTGACAGAAAGCAAACAAGAGGCTGAGGAACAAGCTCAGCCGCACGCCATTGCCATGGCTTCATCTGGCTCGCCCAACACCGCAAGTACATGTAATGGCGCTGCACCATGCGTTGGCGACGCGCAAACGTGGGCGAGCGAAGTGCGCGGCTGGGCGCTGCGCTTTGAACGTGTGGCGCACACCATCACGTCGCATCGCATCCTGTACCACCTCACGCTTGAGCTCATCGAGCCGTTACCGGCCGCGTACCTCCAGCTGAGCAACCACATCTGTCTCGGGTGGCCGCTGGGTGGCATCTGGAAGATCCAGCGCTGCGACGGCTTTGAAAAGGGCGACTTGCTGTCCTCGATTAAGTGTGTGGCGTGGAAGAACACCGAGCTCACGACGGACGAAGTCGCCGCACTGAACAAGACGTACTACGTCCCAGAGCTTGTGGCGACGCCGCCCACTGGTGGCGCACAGCCTGTCCGAGTGTACCACGCGCCGCCACCGACTCTGTTCGACTGGCAGATGCAGCTATGCGAGCGAAAAGGCGAGGGCCACTGGTTTTTAAGTGACGTGGGGCTCCCAGCAGCGTACGATGCGGACACGGCCACGATCTCGGGGGACCTGCCACTGTCGGTCAAGTTATTCGCGGGCCTCACGCCAGCGGAGGTCTCTCTTGCCGTCAACAGCATCCACCATATCGACACCGTCGCGGAGCGGTACACCGCGGATGTGACGTGGCAGCTCACGTTGCCGGCCATCACCGCCATCCGCGAGGAGACACCGCTACGAGAGTTTCTGGATTTGCTGGAGGTGAATGAAGAAGAGTTTGAATTCTCCAATCTGACCGAGATGCAGTCGGAGAAGCCCCTGGTGAGGAAGCTGTCGGAGAAAGGGGAGCGCATCCAGTGCGTGGACCCCATCACGATCGATCAAGGGCGGCACAATGCGCCACCAACAGAGATGGACGGTTCCCCGCGGCTGCATTGCCTCACGTATTCACGCCGCGCCATCGCCACGTTCATGGAAGAGATGCCCCTTCAGGCCTTCCCATTGGACCACCAAAAGCTGACGTTCTCGTTCGATATGAGTAAGAGCATGGCCTCGTTGATCCCGATCGCACCAGTGGCCGGAACGCCTGGACGGTTCGCCAGCGAACATTTCAAACTGGGCAATGTCTGGCGGGTCGTTTGTGGCGATAAACTGTTTATCGGGGACGTCGTCGACGACCACGTGACCAAGAGGATCCGCTTTGAGATGTTGCTCGAACGCCGAAGCGGGTACTACTTGAACGTCGCGGTGCCGGCGGCGATCATCACGTACTTGTGCTTTGCCTCGTTCGCTCCGCTGAAGGACGAAGACCCAAACGCCAAGGGGGCCACGTTAATGAGCACGGATGCTCGCTTGCAGATCGTGGTCACGTTGCTTCTCACGGCGGTGACGTTCAAGAACCAAGTCGGGTCGCTTTTGCCGCAAGTGTCGTATTTTACCACACTGGACAAGTACATTTCGGTGTGCTTTCTGATCGCCTGCATCGTCGCGGTCGAGAACGCGTTGTTCCCACTGATCGCGCGATGGTGGGGCCAATCGAATGTGTGGCGAGAGTACTGGTTGCTGTGGTTTTTTGTCTGGTTGTTTACCATCATCAACGTCGTCTGGGGGGTCAGGTTGTACAAGTGGGTTTGTAAACGCGACCAGTGCATCACGGTACTGATGAAAGCCGATGAGTACGTCCGTGCGATCGCACACCAAACGCCCCACGAGCCATACGTAAAGGCGCTCCTGCTGGGCCGCTTCTTGGAGGAGCAGGGCTACGAACCGGACCAGCTCCCGCAGCTTCTCACGACCAAGCGTGGCGATCTTTTCGTGATGCTGCCCCGCAATAGCGACTCGCTCTCGAAGGACCATCAAGAGACGGTCAAGGGCAAGGTGGACAAGGAAGAGGAGGCGATTGGGGACGATGACATCCGCAAACAGGCACTTCACGATCTTGAACTTGCCAATACCAATGCCAGGACCACACAAGGTGATGCCTACAGGATTGTGGTGGACCACAATGCAGCCCGCAGCTTCTGAAGATGCATCACCCAGAACGCAAGGAGGCCGACACTCGCTGGCCACTTAACTGCCGTGCCCACCAAATCTTTTCGTAGATACTCCAGCACACAGTACGTGGCGCACTTACCGGTACCGGTACCGGAAGAAAGACCGGTATTCACCGGTTTTCTGAAGAATTTTGCACCCACCCATGAATAGTCAAAATATGATAGGATCGGGAGTTGGTTTTCAATACCAGGTTGATCGAGTGATCGGTTCACATGATTGTTGAACGTTGAAGTTTGGGTTCGAAAGAACAAAATTTGGGAAATTTGTCTCACACATGATCGATCAGCTTTGTTCTGAACCATGTCCAAAGAAACGTGCAAAGAAGAACAAACCCATCAAAAAGGCACCCATTCCAGGCCACTGATTGGTTAATGTGTTCGATTAAACATAATTCCGACCATTTCGCCTAACCTTTGCTTCAACTTCTCCTTCAGGTTGCCGGTGCATCACTCCTCCCCTTTCCCACCCACCATCTGCGGCTTCAACCGACGGGAAATCTGCAAAAACCAACACGCAAACAGCGAATCAAAACACAAAAAATCGATCGGTTTTTTATCCGCAGAAGAATCAAGAACACTTTTTGTCGTCACAACTCATCATTTCGCAACCACCACCACAACACCCAAGCAGAGAACCACAAATCCGAAGCACTTTTGTCGCCATGCCCATGGCGCCGATCGCCAGTCTATCCGTACACGTATCCGGTCTATCCATGCCTGTCCAGTGCGTGTCGTCCACACGTCCGCACCTTCATCCACATCTTCATCCACAGGCGCGGCCCCACTGTTCACCAACAAAATTGTCCCTGATGGACTCCACCAAGCCAAGGGTGACGCTGAAGCCGTCGCCACAATTGTGCGAAGTGCAGCGCTTAAAAGAGCTCATCCTGCAGACCCACCCGCGCAAATTCCTCAAGTTCAGCTTGGCCCACATGCGCAAAGTCGTCACGTCGCCACCTGTGACGATCCCAGTCAAGTACCGTAGCTCCCATGCCAAGTCGATGTTTGTTGGTGGCCAGGAGGTGCCGTACACAAAAGCAATGTGGGATCGACAGAAGCGCCGCTGCATGAAGCGAAAACCGGACAGCATCAATGAATATGTGGTGTACGACTGACTGTTTCGGTAAGCCCCACGAAAAACCAAAAACAAAGATCCTGATCACCGAGCCAAGGTGTTGTTCAGTTTACACTTTATGGAACCGATTTAGTATCGACATCAAGAATGGCCGGCTCGCCCCTCAGGCAGCGACGCTCAATGTACGCGCCCCAGCTCTTGTCCCAGAATTAGTGGCGGCCTCACCGCTCCATGCCCAGTCACGTCCGACAAAAAAAAAAAACAAGCTTGCGGGGTACTGTACAGGTTGGTTGACAGCTCATCCGGAGGGGTCATCGGCCAATACATTATAAATTTATCAGTCAAACAAACCCTCTCGTGTACATATCTTGGTGATAGACCTGTCCAGAAATCGACAAGGCTCTGAGCTTGGGAGGCATTTGTTGGTCGGTTGAGGTTGACGTCAAACCTCAGAAACGGAGGACAAACCCAGAACAAATACCGGTATCAATACCGGTTTTTCGGTCGGTTGCCGTCGTCCGACTTGTCTCATGATCCAGAAGGCGGATTTTCGATTTGCTTGGCTTTGCGACCACCCCAGCAAATTCAGGACGTGGGTCCGACCACACAAGTGTAAAAGAACCGAAACACAAAGATCAAGAACATTTTACAGAACCAAAACCCCAAATGCTGACGATCCGCAGCCTGCCGCCTCCGTGGTCGCGACCGTCCGCCAACAACTTGGTCGCTCATCGGCTGCCGTCGGGTAGCAGCTCACCTTTGAAGAAGCCACTTCCACCGCCACAACCGCTGTCAATGGAGACTCCGTTGCACCAAGCCAGTCGATTGAAGGACCACATCTTGAAGGAACATCCACACAGCAGCTTCTCCTTCAGTCTCATCCACATGCGCAAGGTCGCCGTGCCACCCGTGCAGATCCCACGCATGTACCGCAGCGCTCGCGCCAAGTCCATGGTCGTCGGTGGCCACAATGTGCCGTACACACGCACGATGTGGGACAACCAGATGCGCTACCACAGAAGCCACTCGCTGGACAGCATCCACGAACACGTTGTGTATGACTGCGGGTGAATGCGATTTTGCAATGTCCAGCACCGTACAAGAATTCAATAATCCAACACTCGCGACATCGCAAGAACTTCCAACTATATTCGCCCAGACACCGTGCCAAGCCATCGAGCAAGCGAGCTCATGAGCATGTTTTATTGTGGATGGTGGCAGCGATGGCCCTCGCTCGCACGACACAAGTGGGGAGAAATCCGAGTCGGCACTGCCAGATTCATTTGCCCAAGAAGACATTTTGTCTCCATCGAAAAACAAGAATTGGAATCTTCAAGTTGAAGGTATTCTAGTCGGCTTGATTGGCTACATATCCCCTCAAGATATAGATTCCACCAATCAAAATGCAGAGAATCCTGATCAATTCAGAATTGTAATTGTTGTTTCACGGTGGAAAACTGCATTTCGCCCATGCGACCACCAATGCCCATTTTCGCCTCATCGCTGAAACAAAAGACCACCCAACGAACAACTCAGTCGCAGTACTGGTCAGGATGATGACCACAATGATGCACGTCGTCCATGGTAATCCCGTTTTCAAGTTCCACACGCACAAACTGGCGCCAGCCCAGCGTGGTCGTGGCCCGGCAAAGACCAACGACAAAGAGACTGATCAGTCGCTTCCTGACGATATCAAGCACCTGAAGAAACTCATCCGTAAGACCCACCAAGCCAAGTGTTTCGCCTTCAGTCTTTTTGAAATGCGCAAAGTCGCGGTGCCACCCGTGCAGATCCCTGCTTTGTACAGGCGCTCAAGGGCCACCAAGATACTGGTCGGCGGCCATGAAGTGCCGTACACTCGAGAGATGTGGATGCGGTGTGAGCGCGCCCACCCACGAAAACTGCAGTGCGTCCACGAGGAGCGGGCGTCGATGGATCGCCGCAAGTGAGTCGACGGCAGGATGATCGACATATCGCCCATCCACATCGACTTGAAATCGATCCTCTGCACTGCATTTGTATACCATAGCATACCAGCTACCGTACTTGATGAGCATGGGTATTCAGTTGTCGGTACTGTACTCTATACCCAGCCAAAAAGCCGTGCCCTTCGAAGCACGAGCGTCCCAAGGAGACAGAAAAGTTTGTGGCAGAAAACATAATTTGATAATCGGTGTTCATCACGTTATACAGTATTGTTGAGTTTTTTTTTACCAGCAACTTCATCAATTCGAGGCAGCAAACAGAAAAGCATGAGGTTGCATGCGCTCTTCACAGCGCACAATGCGCTCATCGGGCACAGCGTGTGCGTGCATCTGACCCGCGACCACACGCACGCGAGTGGTGTGTTGTACAGCATCGACCCGGAAAGCGGCGATGTTGCGCTGCTCTCGCCGATTCCCACAGAGTCACAGCAGACCACCACGAAAACTGATCGTAGCGTGCCCGTCCAGATCGTTCTTGGCCACGCCATTGCCAAGCTCGAACTCGACGAGACATCGACGGAACAGCAAACCCCTCTGCATGCCGTGCAGCAGCACTATCTGGCGATGACCAGCGCAAGTGCACTCGCAGTGGATGCGCAAGAAACCGATGGGCTGCTCACGGACATGACGGCATTCCTTGACCAGGTGAGCACAGCAGCAGCCCATAGAAAAGCAATGGCGTCATCATTTCTATAAACTGACGAGATGACTGTTGCCATAATACGATTGCGCGACGGAGCAGCACATGATCCCCCACCGCGTCTCCTCAAAAACGAGCATCGAGGTGTTTGGTGGCGCCGCAACCTTGCGATTGCCCTTTCAACCACATTGTGTCGATTGCTCTAATGAACAAATCTTGCGTCGATTGCAGTTGCTGCTGACTGAGTACAGTGAAAGGCATCTTTGTCATCACGAGATCGAACAACAGTGAGTGGAAATTGTGTGTGGTGACACCAGTGGAAAAGAGAAACAAACGTCAGCTTCAAGGAAACGAAATACTGGTACTATTAATAAAACTGCAGACGAAAATAGAACACGGTATCCGATGGAAGATCCAGGTGGCATTTATTGGAAGAGGACAACAATAGAAAGAGCAATCATCTTGGCAAGAGGACAGCAT
>JAADWJ010000804.1:0-11883 GCA_023336165.1 Pythium monospermum | reverse complement strand
TCGTGGACGACGGATGTACGAAGTATTTTATGGTATATGTGAAAATGTGGTGGAGTAAAACGGTCGCTCAAAGTGCTTAATTTTCTTTTTGGCCTGTACCTTCGCCAGCAGTTCCACCAACTCTCTTTTGGAAAGCTATGGTGTGCCATTTCCACGTCACTGTCACGTCTGGCAGGTGGGCAGTGGGCAGCACTTTTGCACTGACGGAATGGCTGGCCTAGTATTAATAATACTGACGCTGACCAACAAACCCAATCCACCGCCCCGATCTCTTCGTTGGGCCCACGTAGAACTGTGGACCGGCATGCTCACTGTAGTTGACGTACACCGTCCGCCAGTCGCAAAACGAGTCATAGACGGTGCGTTTGAGACTTTCAAAGGCAGATCTGGAGTCCGTCCTCGGAAAAACCTTGTCTTCTTCGCCAGTGCGACACTCCGTGCCGTCGGCCTCCCAATCTTCATCATCATCTCCTTCGTCTTCGCCATCGCTGCCGACCGTCTTGATCTTCGCGGTCCACGACGGCTGTGGCCCATCGAATCCTGTCCAGCGCGGACTCGGCGCTCTCCACCAAAAGTGCGGTAGAATATCCAAATGACGCAGCAATGCGAACCCACGCGTGGTGAGTGGCGCGTCCAGACGACCCAACAAGACGGGGTAGACGGGTGCCATGCCATCGGAATGGGTGTGCAAGTCGTCATACCGGCCAGTCTGATCGCAAAGCGTCGCCATTTGCTCAACCACCATGGCCAAGTCGCAGTACAGCGTGAAGGCGTCTTGTTCCGCTGGCCACGAGCTCATTGATTCTTTGCCTGATTGAATCTTGCTCAAGAACCCATACTCCTTTGGGCGAAAATACGCACCGATATTTGACCAGAAGGTGAGGTTATAGGCCAGAAAATCACCTGGCGAGCTGTCCTCACCATTCTCCTTCTGCCATTGCCTGATGGCGCTGCGTGCTGGATGGCGCCGCCACCCGCCGGCTTCTTTCTTCATACTCTCGATCGACTTTTCATTCGTGTATCCGTGATCTTCCACATTGAACGTGTTGTCGGCGTCGATAGTACAATCAAATTGGCTGAGCACCAACGCGCGCCAAAAGCTCTCATTTTTTGGACTAAGGCGACTGCCTAGCCCCGGGACCGCGCGACAGAGCGACACGATCGTTTGCAGCACAGTGGATGCGTTGTTGTCTTTGTTTTTGTCATCGTCCTTGATGGCTGGAAGATAGCTCACGATCAGCTCCAGCAGCGCTGGCTCATCAGCGATCACGGCATTCGCAGAGGCGGCGATTGGCGCGTAGGCAGAGAGCTTGGCGCGCTTCAGTGGTGACGAAGGGCAAGCCATGGTGTGTCAAGTTGACGAGTGCGGGTGGTGTGAGTATCGACTGGGGAAGGACGATTGCATTCTAACCCAACCCGGCCGGGCATCACCCTGGAGACCCTGGTGACTCACGCAGGGTATCTCAAATCAGATGAGATTTCTTGAGATTTATGGTACAGTGTACCAGAGCATTTCTGCTACCCACATCGGTTCCTAACGCATACTTGTGTGGCCAAAAGGCATCCATTTTGACTTCTGACACGAAACAAAAACAAAAAGGTCAATGCGGACAACGGGTCGCTCGATTTGATGCGGGTTGCACAACCACGCAGACCACAAGAGACACACAACGACCATGCATGTGATAATGATGATGATGATGAAGAAGAAGAACCAGACGGAGAAGACAAAGAACATGATGCCTGGCATCCCCACCCGGCGTGCACTTCCCCGAGTATTCTAGTATGTTGCGAAATGATCTCTTGCTTTGGTGTGTATTTCCAGCCGGCAGAATACCAGTTTCTCTCAGTGATATCCAATCGCAACAAGACATCGATGAGTAACATCAGCGCATGGTAAGATGCGATCACATTGTGCTGCCTCAAAAGCAACTGATGACCGAACCAAGAAACGTGGTTGGTTGGCGCACAATTCGTTGTCCCATGTCCGCTGGGTCGTTTGCAGAAGCAGCCTCTCTCACGACACGTGCGACTAGCCGACTAGTAGAGTCGAATTGCGTTGTCATCTCGATATCGCGCCTCACTGCTGGTCGCGTCCCCCGGAGTGAGTACTGGAAAGACTTATGGCCAGAGAGCAGCGATATCGACGAGGATGGGAAGAGTGGCCGCACCAGCCAAGAAAACACCGAACGTTCCCGCTCGCGCCAAACCAAGTCCGCTTTTGATTGTCTGTGACTCGTTGAGCGACTGGCCGGTGAGCGCACGTCAATTACGATGTACATGGTCGGAGAGTTGGGTTGAGTTTGTTGAACTGAGCGACCATTGCGCGGCGGCTGCGGGAGAGGCTAACGATGGCAATGGTGAGAATGAATAGGAAGAACGATGCTACGTAGTACTACGTACAGGGGCAATGGCCAATAAGCTGAGCCAGAGTGCAGTGTCAGTGGGGGTTGATGGATAAGTTTTTGCAATGAAAAATGTAATATATTGCTGCGAAAAACTAGTTTACAGTGCTGTACTTCATATGTTTTGTGTTTTGGGCAGATTCTTTGCAAACGGGTTCCAACGCTATCATCGCGAATGCACTAGCGCTCTCTGAGATGGGTATGAGTCTTTCTTGTTTTTGGTTGCGCCATCGCGGCTGGGCAGGTACTGCACCTTTGCGCTTCGGGATGAATGACCAGCCAGCCCATTAGTGATACATACGCTTGCCAACAAATCCGATCCAGCGTCCGGACCTCTTCGTCGGCCCACGTAGAATTGTGGCCCTGCACACTCACTGTAGTTAAAGTACACGGTGCGCCAGTCGGAAAACGAATCATACACCGTGCGCTTGAGACTTTCAAAGGCAGCTCTTAGGTACGTGGACGGAAAAACCATGTCTTCTTCGCGAGTGCGACACTCCATGCCGTCGCTCTCTCGGTCGTCGTCATCATCATAATCGTCTTCTTCTTCGCCGTCGCTGTTGACTGTCTTGGTCTTGATCTTCGCAGTCCGCGATGGCTGTGGTCCATCGAATCCTGTCCAGCGCGCACTCGGCGCATTCCACCAAAAGTGTGGTACAATATCTAAATGGCGAAGCAATGCGAACCCACGCGTGGTCAGCGGCGCGTCCAAACGACTCAAGAAGCACGGATAAACGGATTCCACTCCATCGGACTCGGTGTGCAAGTCATCGTAATCGTCCGTCTGACAGCAAAGCGTCGCCAACTGGCCTTTCACAAACACCAAGTCGCAGTACAGCGTGAAGGCATCTTCACGTGCTGGCCATGAGCTCATCGATTCTGTGCCGGATTGGATCTCACTCAAGAACTTGTATTCATGTGGACGGAAGTATGCACCGATGCGTGGCCAGAAAGTGAGATCATTGGCCAGCATGTCGCGTAGATAGGAACCGTCGCCACGGTAGTCTTCGTGTTGATCGATCGCGATGCGTGCGGGATGGTAATTCCAGACGTAGTCTTTCTCTTCATCTTCCTCTTCCTCTTCTTCTTCATCCAGCCCCCGTCCTTCGTCTTCGTCAATGTGGACATCGTTTTCTCCGTCCAGCTCTGCATTTTCCGCATCGACATTTTCACTTTCATACAGGTCTTCATCTTCGTCTTCGTCTTCGTCCTCGTCGTCCTCTTCTTCGTCTTCTTCTTCATCATAGACATATTCGCTTTCATCCAGGTCTTCGGCCATCATACGCTCGATCGACTTGTTCGCGATCGGTCCGTAATCTTCCACATTGAACGTGTTGCCGGCGTCGATCGTAAAATCAAACTGACTGAGCACCAACGCGCTCATTTTTTGGACTCAGGCGACTGCCAAGCCCCGGCACGGCGCGACAGAGCGACACGACGGTTTGCAGCACAGTGGACGCGTTGTTGCTTTTGTTCTTGCCGTCGTCCTTGATGGCTGGAAGATAGCTCACAATTAGCTCCAGTAGCGCTGGCTCATCAGCGATGACGGCATTCGCAGAGGCGGCGAGCGGCGCGTAGGAAGAAAACTCGATGCGCTTCAGCGGCGATGAAGGGCAAGCCATTGTTGGTGCAGTTGACAAGTATGGCCGACGACATTCTGGCGGAGGCAGGTTCAGTTACAGCATTGAGTCCTCTAATGTGTCACCACAGGACACATGTCTCGGATCTCATGGAGATGAGAATCTCATTGGAATTGGAATGGAATTCCATCTTGAGATTTATGGTTCTGACTCAGACAGGCAAAAAAAGTAATAATAATCATATCACGATACGCGTTCTTATCATATGTTCCTAACTGGACGAGTGGAAACGAAATTTCCATTAAAATGGGCTTTTTGGGTTTTCCTGTCCATCAGCATCATTCCGGACCTCTTCCGTGCCTCAACGTAAAACTGTGGACATGCATACTCGTAGTAGTTGACTCCATTTGGAAAACGGGCCCATACACTGTGCGCTTGAGACTTTCGAAGCCACGACTCCATCTGCGAAACACGCGGTCTTCATCGCCGATGCGACACCCGAGGCTATCGGTCTCATATTGTCCGTCTTCGTCTTCTTCGAGTTATTCCCTTCTTCGTCGTCGCTGTTGAACGGCGCCCACCGCGGCTGGACAGGTGTTGCGGTGTTTTGCACATCTGGATGAATGGCCAGCGAGCCCCAGTACTCATACTGGCGCTCCCCAACAAATCCGATCCACCGTTCGGACCATTTCGTTGGCCCAGCGAAAAATTGGGGACCAACATTGTACTCGTAGTTGACGTACACCGTGCGCCAGTCAGAAAACGAGTCATAGACCGTGCGCTTGAGACGTTCAAAGACAGATCTGGAATTTGTTTCTGGAAAAACGTTATCTTCTTCGCCGGTGCCTTCATCTTCGTCTTCATGGTTTTCGTCTTCTTCGTCGTTTTCGGAGTACACATATTCGCTTTCATCCAGCTCCTCAGCATGCATATTTTCGAGTGAACGCTCGTAAAACGATCCGCAGTGGACTTCTACATTGAACGCCTTGTCGGCATCAATCGTGAAGTCAAATTGGCTGAGAACCAACGCGCGCCAAAAGTGTTCATTTGTTGGACTAAGGCGGCTGCCCAGCCCTGGCACCGCACGGCAGAGGGATACAATCGCTTGCAGCACATTGGATGCGCCTCTTTTTTGTTTGTCATTATTGGCGTTGGTGCCTGGAAGATAGCTCACGATCAACTCCAGCAGCGCTGGCTCATTGGCGATGACGGCATTCGCAGCGGCAGCGAGAGGCACGGAGGCAAAGAGCTTTGCGCGCTTTGGTGGTGGTGAGGAAGAAGCCATAGCGGATTGTATGTGTCCAGCTCACTGTGGAGTCCAGGTGGACAGGAATGCGACGCATTGCATGGGTGTGGAAGCGAATGACGTGTCAAGTCTCATCAGTGCTGTGATTCATACTGGACTACTCGATTCAGAAGGGTCCGATGAATCCAATCCAACGTCCTGACTTCTTGGTGGGGCCGATGAAAAATTCTGGACTCGGACGGTCATCCCCATCGCGGATGCGAACAGTCCGCCAGTCAGAAAACGAGTCGTACACAATGCGATTGAGCCGCAGGAACGTTGACTCGGAATGGACCTTGGGGAACATGAAATCGGATTGGTCATAATCGTCTTCGTCCTCATCCTCCTCGTCGCCTTCGTCCTCCTCCTCATCCTCATCGTCTTCATCATTGTCCTCGTCATCGCCACTGCTCTCTTTGCTTCTAGAAGCCTTCACCTTGACGATCAACTGAGGCTGTGGCAAGTCAAAGCCTCCCCACCGCTGACTTGGTTGATCCGACCAGAAATGCGGCAGCACATTACAATGGCGAAGTAATTCAAACCGACGCTTTTTTAATTCACCATCCAAACGACCCAAGAGACACGGGTAGACAGCAAGCTCAATACAATCCCAGCTTTGCAAGTCATCGTCGCGAAAAGAACCCAACTCTTTCTGAACGAGAACCAAATCACAGTACAGAGTGAATGCGTCTTCGTGGGTGGGCCATGCGCTTGAGGGTGCTTTGCCAGTCTGGATATCGCTCAGAAACTGGTACTTGGCCGGTTGAAAATACGCGTCCACACTCGGCCAAAAGCGAAAGTCCTTTCCCAACATGAACTCTGGCGTGGCATCGTCACGCTCTTCATCCGATGCATCGTCAACCTCTGCATCATTGGATACATCCACTACACGCTGGGCATTCCACGTATCGATCGCGGCGCGCGCAGGATGGCGGTCCCATACGTACTTGGCTCGATTCCAGATGGAATCGCCATCTTCTTCAACCTTGCGCTCCACGAATTCATCCTCGTCCAGCGTTTCGTACTTCATGATATCCAGCGACTCGCGCACAATATCGTCGTCCACGATTTCGTGATTGAACGTTTTGCTAGCGTCGACCGTGAAGTCAAAGTTGCTGAGCACCATGGACCGCCAAAAGCTTTCGT
Source organism: Pythium monospermum (assembly GCA_023336165.1). Classification (NCBI taxonomy): domain Eukaryota; phylum Oomycota; class Peronosporomycetes; order Pythiales; family Pythiaceae; genus Pythium; species Pythium monospermum. The sequence goes on along the minus strand of JAADWJ010000804.1, from coordinate 5,467 downwards.
TTGCCGGGTCTAGAAGCTTGCCAAGCCCTGGGACGCCACGGCAAAGTGATACGATCGTTTGCACTGCATGCGATGCCTTGCTATTCTTCTCTCTGACGCCATTTTGACTCGCCGTGGTGACTGGAATGAAGCTCACGATGATCGCCAAAACCGCTGGCTCATCCGCGATGACAGCGTTGGCAGCAGCGACGAGGCGACTGTGGTGGGAAGAGAGCTTGGCGCGCTTGGAAGGAAATGTCATGGTGGTTGGCTTCGATGTATGGGTACTGACCTAGTGAAGAAGTCACAGTGCGGATCCCGGACTGAACTCGTGGGCCGCAGCGCTGCGCTGAGGGATCTGTTCGTATGAGTCGCACATGTGTCACACCAGGTGCCAAAAAACAATCCACCCGAAATTAGTAACTGGGTACAGATATTAATACTGTACCCATATGGGTACCCCATTCGGTGGTGATATTAATACCACATCCCGCAGGATATCCCATTTAATATCGCCAAAGAAAAGAAAAGTCCTTCACTCGTTCCAGTCAGGCGGGGACCCCAGCCTCTCAGGCTGGCCATTATTCGTTCACTGCCAAGAGGCATTGCCAGCATCTACATTGTCGGGAAAAAATGAACTTAAGTGGTGGATCACAGTTCATTCTTTCACTTGGAATCAGTTCGATCGATTCTACCAACCAGTGGCTACAATACAGTGCTACAATCACGCATCACTATCCCCTCCGTCAAAGTCGCTCTGTCCGACGAACCCAACCCACCGTCCAGACCGCTTGGTCGGCCCAATGTAAAACTCAGGCCCTGCCGCTTCATCCGAATCGACGTGGACTCGTCGCCAGTCCGAACACGAGCGAAAGACCATGCGAGCGAGGCGGTCAAAGTATTTTTTGATGTAGGTCAACGGGAAGATCGTCGCCTCTTGGTTGGTCCGCCCAGCGATCGCTGCTGGGTCTGGGCACTCATCATCGAAGTCGGTCTCTTGGCCTTCACTATCGTAGTCGGTCTCTTGGCCTTCACTGTCGTCGACCAGCTGATCTGACACCAACTGAGTAGACGATCGTCTGTCAAAGCGGTCCCAGCGCCGACTTGGCGCGACAGACCAGTAGTGCGGCGCAATGTCGCAATGCTCCAGCAATTCAAGCCCACGCGGCGCGAGTTCACGCTTCAGACGACCCAAGAGACACGGAAACACGGCCTGCTCTGAATCGGCCCAAGTCTGTAGCTCTGGCGCCTTGAACGTCGTGAAGTAATTTTTCATGAGCAAAAGATCACAGTACAAAGTGAACCCATTTTCATGTGCTGGCCACGCAGCCATTGGGATCTTGCCGGCTTGGATATCACTCAAAAACTGATACTCAACGGGGCGAAAAAGCACGCCGATGTGAGGCCAAAAAGCCAAATCATTCTGCAAGATTTGGTCTGGTAGCTCACGAGAATGCGTGGCGTTCCATGCATCGACAGCGGGCTTGGCTGGATGATCATCCCAGACGTCGACCAGTTCTTCTTCTCCTTCTTCTTCTTCGCTTTGTTGTTGTAGCATTTCAAACCGCATCGCGTCGAGTGACGCCTGCGCTATGCCACTGGTGTCTTCCACATTGAAAGAAGTCAACGGATCGATCGAAAAGTCAAACTGACGGAGTACAAGTGGGCGCCAAAAGCCTTCATTTTCTGGACCAAGATGGTCGCCAACGCCTGGGACAGCACGGCAAAAGGAGACGATCGTCTGAAGCACTTTGTCGGCTCTTCTTTTCTTCTCTTTTTTGTATTCTTGAATCGTCAACGAAAAAGGAATAAAACTCGCAATAACTTCCAACAGCGCGGGCGTTTTCGAAACCACGACAGTGGCGAGTGAGGGAGATAGCTTGGCGCGCTTGGATGGAGATGCCATTTTCTATTGTGCGTCGATGGATGCAAGTTCAGTTGTGTGCACATGCGTCGCCAGAAGGGCATCCCAAAAGCAACGCATCACCCATCTGAATGGGTGAGCAGCTCTTCTGGAAGGAACTCAGATTAGTGACTCATTTTGCTCAATAATTAGGAACAGGTCATGGCAATTTGCTGTTCTTAACGTTCATGCTCCGGCTATGTACAAAAAATCAAGTTTGCCCAATTCACATTCGCATGCACCGTGGAATCGGGCCGATCCAGACAATTACATGTTTCGTTTTCCTTGGCTGGCTTCAGCTGCTGCACGTTTGGGCAGAGACCTCATTTTCTCCTGCACAAAAAGGAAGCCACAGCACAGCGATACATATCCAATAGGCAAACGAAGGGGAGAATGAAGGGTCTGATCAACAACGCAACCAACAAGCAATTGAACTCTTTTCGGATTGTTGTATTCACTCTGTTCTCTGGGTTCAGGCAGCCCATTAGAAGTACTGACGCTCTCCAACAAATCCGATCCACCGTCCGGACCTCTTCGATGGCCCAACATAAAACTGTGGAGCTGGATACTCGTCGAAGTTGAAGTATACCGTGCGCCAGTCAGAAAACGAGTCGTATACCGTGCGCTTGAGACTTTCAAAGGCAGATCTGGACCATGTATCCGGGAATACCTGCTCTTCCTCATCGGTGCGACACTCCATGCCATCGGCCTCCGCATCCTCGTCATCACCATCATCTTCTTCTTCTTCTTGTTCGCCGTCGCTGTTGACGATCGTGGTCTTGATCTTCGGAGTCCACGACGGCTGTGGCCCATCGAATCCTGTCCAGCGTGCACTCGGAGCATTCCACCAGTAGTGCGGTTTAATATCTAAATGGTCCAGCAATACAAATCCACGCGTGGTGAGCGGAGCGCCGTCCAGACGACTCAGAAAGCACGGGTAGACGGGCGCCATGCCATCGGAAGACGTGTGCAAGTCGTCATAACCGCCAGTCTGGCAGCAAAGCGTCGCCATCTTCTCGACCACCATGACCAAGTCGCAGTACAGCGTGAAGGCGTCTTCATGCGCTGGCCACGAGTTGGTCGATTCTTTGCCTGATTGGATCTCGGACAGAAACTCATACTCACGTGGGCGAAAGTACGCACCGATACTTGGCCAAAAGGCCAAGTCCCAGCCAAGATACTCAAATGGCCCGTTATCGCCATTCGTATCCTCCCATTGCTGGATGGCAGCGATGCGTGCTGGGTGGTGATCCCACACGGTGTCTTCTTCGTCTTCCTCCTCTTCCTCTTCATCGTCTTGATTCTCATCCTCACCTTCATCTTCGTCACCTCCATCGTCATTGCCGGCATCACCTTCACCTGCATTCTGTTCACCCACCTCCTCTTTGTTACCATCACTACCATCGCCTTTTTTCTCATCTTCCTCTTCTTCCTCTTCTTCCTCGCTTTCCTCGTCTTCCTCTTCTTCCTCTTCTTCATCTTCTTCCTCCTCGACATATTCACTTTCATCCAGGTCTTCGTTCATCATACACTTGACCAACTTCTCATATACCATCACCTCATCTTCCACATTGAACGGGTTCTCGGCGTCGATCGTAAAATCAAACTGGCTGAGCACCAAGGCGCGCCAAAAGTGCTCATTTGCTGGACTGAGGCGGCTGCCAAGCCCCGGGACCGCGCGACAGAGTGATACGATCGTCTGCAGCACGTTAAACGCGTTGTTGTTTCCTTTACTGGTACCAGGAAGATAGCTCACGATCAGCTCCAGCAGCGCTGGCTCATCAGCGATCACGGCATTTGCAGAGGCGGCGGATAGGCGCGTAGGCAGAGAGCTTGGCGCGCTTCAGTGGTGACGAAGGGCAAGCCATGGTGTGTCTGGTCGTACAGGTTGGCGAGTGTGGGTGTGAGCACCGACTGGGGAATGACGATGGCATTCTGACCGAACCAGGTCTTACCCCACAGTGTGGAGAGATTGATGGCTACCGAGTAATGTGTCACCACATCCGGTATCTCAAATCAGTTGGGAATTTCCTTGACGAAATATAATAATTCCATCTGGCTCAAGACTGAGTCATGGTACAGTGTACCATACCACAGCACTCCGCGCCTAATCTCAATGGTCTAATAAATCCAATCCAGCGCTTCCTCGCAGTCATGCACAGAGTCTGGGGTCGGTCTGTGACAGACCGCCAGTCAGAAAACGAGACGCACGACTGCGACTTGCTTGTATTATCGTGTTCCATGCGGTTACTGTTTTTTGATCGAGTGGGCCACGCCATGTATCGGCTATGCACAAAAATAAAAAATCTACTGGAACTACCCTGCACTTTACCGACACTGACTTGGAGGTGAGGGGAGCTCATTTCGATTCATTTTTTCTTTTCTTCGGCGACATCTTCCTCGTCAAAATAGTCGCCATATCGACGGATCTATAGAAAATGAAAGGTAGCAGCAGCAAGTCCATGATACTTCCTGAATGGCACACAACTGTTGGGAATGTATAAGTGTCCAGCTCAACCTTACCATTGCCGCGCTTTCTGTTGCAACTTGGTGCAGTAGCTTGCACTCGTCTTCTTGTGTCTCAGTCTCGGATGCTTCGTTTTCGCGTCCCGGGTGAATAGCCTGGAAAATACCACTTTGTTCCTTGTGGCGCCTGGTCTCGCGCTCTTCCTCCCGGCTGAGCGCGTTCGGCCACGACTACAAAGACACACACACATGCACACACACGTGTTTTGGTTATTTAAATTCACCACTCTCACCATCAACTCACAACGTACCCGAACGCGCTTTCGACATTGCCCTCGAAATTGTATCTCTTTGGCTTGTACGAATCCTCTCAAGCGGTTCAGTCCTTCGCTCGTTGGCTCGAAGAACTGTTGCTGTGGGGAAGGCTGGAAACGGGTGCTGCGAAGTACAGCTTGTACTGTATCAGTAACGAATGCAACAAGCGTAACATATTGAAGTCGTACCTTTCTCTTTCTTTTGACTCTTCTTCTTCCTCAGGTGGGTTGTTATTGGACGGCTGAGGCATTGGGGTGGCCAGCGCGGCTGCCCTCTCTGCAGTTGATATTGCGGGGCGACTTGGTTCTTCATCCGCTCCACATGTGTGCGAATCGCTGCGAACGCGCTCATCAGGAACTCTTCCTTCCATTTGATTCAAAAGTTCTCTGGATCTTGATCCAGAGTCTTGCGAAGAAAACTGATTTCACGTGGCCGTTGGACAAAGCCAAAACAGGGACGAGGCTGTTGACTGGTTTGCAATAGGAAATGGATTCGTCATCAAAGCGGCCACCGAGACCGACGCTGAATGATGGAGTGGATCGGGGACAAGGCGATGGCAAGACAAAATAATAATATTTTGAAAAATAATATTTTCTTAGAAATTGCAGTAGTGTAGGGGTAGGGATACACGTTTCGCTACACTTGATTGGTCGATTGGTGGACGTTTGCGAAGAGTCGTCCGCCTCCCCAGTTTGAAGCGACATCAGCACCATCAACATCATCTTGGTGCTGCTGCTGCACGTGAACAATTCGCCCCCAACCAATATGCGCTTCCAGCACACGCAACTACCAGCAAACCACCAC